>CAUYPK010005102.1:0-68036 GCA_963574355.1 Loris lydekkerianus | reverse complement strand
GGGATTCTACTGTGTTTTTCAGATCTTTGAGGGATGCAACTTCTTGTCTCAATGTGTCAAAATCTTTGGTCATTTGATCTTTGAATCCGTTGAATTCTTGAGATAACTTTTGGAATTCTAATTCGATCTTATTTGCTATCCAGATCCTGAATTCAATTTCTGACATCTCAGCTATTTGTTTGTGCATGGGGTCTTATGCTGTTTGTGTCCCATTGATCCTTGGGGGAGGTGATCTACTCTGATTATTCATATTGCCAGAGTTTTTCTGTTGATTTCACCTCATGATTATTTTTCACCATTGCCTCTGGCCGTCCTCAGAGTTGGGGAGGTATCTGTCCAAGATTAGACCCCAGCAGGATCACTCTATTGTTGCTGGATCTTTGTAGGGAGTGACCCTGTGTCGTTGCTCTGGAGCTGCTCTAGCTAGGGAGTTCTGGTTGTAGAAGCAGCTCCGGTGTGTGACACGCCCGGATCCAGCAACAGGGCTGGGGGTTGTGCGCACAGTTCTGGGAGTGCCTGGCGCCCAGTGACTTTGGCACAGAGAGCCCAAGGCTCCAGCAGTCTCTGGCCAGGAGAAGGGCTCTGCTCAGAGGCAGTGAGGACTCCAGAGGGCACACAGCTACCAGAGTCCCTGGCCAGATGAACAGGCTAGTGTGGAGGCTGGGAGGACACAGGAGGGAGGATGCAGGGTTGTGTGGCTCCCGCAGTTCCCGTTCAGGGACTGCAGAGGCCCGGTGGGTGCGGGTCAATGATTGGGGGTCGCTGCACAACTCTTATGGAGGTCTGGGCGGCACCAAGCCCAGGAGTTTGAGGTTGCTATGAGCTTTGACATCACGGCACTCTACCCAAGGCAACAGCCCAAGGCTCCAGTGTGCCAAAACTGCCTCACTCTGCCCCTAAGGATTAAGGCTGTAAGGCAGCTCAGTCCCCGTCTTCAGGCTGCTCAGTCACTAGGTTACTTTGTCCTGCCCGATCCTTGCTCTGGGACCCTGAGGGCGGAGCTTGCCAAGGCATTTCTTTCCCAATGGCTTCCTGCGCCCAGCTCAGTGGCTCAGTCTGGGGCCCCAGACAATGCCCAAAGTTCTCCACACTCCTGCTCAAGCTTTCCCCAGGGCAGTTCAACTGAGTGCCAAGTCCAAGAACACCAAAACAGCTCACAGGTAAGGCCTTTCCGGTTTGCAGTCTCACTGCTGCTTGTACTTACGGTTGCCGGCGTGATTAGGTCGATTGGACACACGCAACCACTTGCCAGTTTTCCACTGTTTTTGTCCTCCTCTTGGGGTCCAGAATTCCCTTGCTGCTCCCTATATCCTCCAAGGGATGATTATAGGTAGATCCCACCAGCCAGAGATGCCTGGAGTCTTGTCTCCCCAGACTCACCGTCATCATACATAGTTTTTGAGAAAAATCGTGGTACCTTAGCTTTGGTCCAGTTTGACTGTCCATGGTGTCTTTCAGCAGACCCTGGTGTCCTCTTGCCTGTATGGTGAACAGCTATATCTCCTGCCCTTTCTCCTACTGACATACACATCCTGACTCGTTAGGCTCTTGCTATTACAGTTCATATAAGGATCAAAGGAACCCTGTAGATATTAAATTGTGCCTCTACCCCACCAGGCTGCTGTAGGACACAAGACAGGGTGTTGGTCTTGCTCAGGATGGTCTTGAACCTGTGAGCTCAGGCAATCCACCTGCTTCAGCCTCTCAGAGTACCAGGATACAGGTGTGAGCCACTGCACCTGGCCCAGTTTCCATTTCTTAATGAAGCAGTATGATGACAGAGACAACTACTAAACACCCAAGTGCATGGGATTTACCAGTGAGTTTCATGTACAGAGAAAAAGTAGGACATGAAACTGTGACGTGATTCAGATCATGTGGCTGAAGTACTTAGATACCAATTCATGGAAAAATAACTTGCACCATCCTAAGCTGACAGAGCTCAAAGCATTCACACACTCTGGGATTTTCACATGTTCTGGATCTCCACTCTAAGGCGACCCTCTCAGTGAAGATGGCCTCACAATGCCCATGCCTCTCATACATGTTTCCTTACAGGACTTGATGTCACCTGCCCTAGCCTACAGTGACGTGGGGACAGTCTGTCTCCCTACATTCCAAGGAGCCAGGACTGTTCAGAGCTGTCTCCTCAGTTATTGGCACAATACCTTCCTGATGAGATTTTGCTGAGTGACTGAAAGACACATGCCTGCGTGCTGTGTGACCACGGCAGGTCCTGGTAGCAAGAGGCCCTTCCTAAGGGCCCTGCCTTTCACAGAATCCTAGCAGGCCACGGGGGATGGAGCTGAACACAGCTTACCCACTTTGAAGTTGGTGGTCTCCAGTGTAGGGCAGGTGAACAGCCTGGGGAAGACCATGTATATGGGGACAGACAGGCTCCTACAAACATCCCCATCAGCAATCTGGATATTTTGGATCTCTGTCGCATCACGGGCATACCCTTCTGCACACCCTAGAGAAGGGAGAAACATGGTCAGGGAACAGCAACAGTCAGAACAAGCTGAGACCCTGGTATCAATACACTCATCTACTTTTCTATTTTGCTCTACAGGATTCTAGAGAATTCCCTTCCCTTCCACATTTCATTTTCCTCAAACTTATTTATTGGGATGGAGAGGCACACTCTTTCTTTCTTCCCCTCACATCCTCTTAACTTCTGACTGTGTGATGGAGGCAGAGCCACCGAGACAGGCCCTTACCACAGGTCTCCACGCGCACCAGCTGTAGCTCTATGCTCCTGACGGCGGCCTCTGAGCTCTCCACCACCAGCTCTCCTGTGAGAGGCTGCGTGATGACACAGTTCGTTGAATTTAGATGTCCTCTGATGAGAAATTTGGGGAGTGAGGCTCTCTAAAACAAAATGAAAACAAATACCTTAGGAACAGAAGGTAAAAGGAAAAATCATTCACTAGTTACTTTGGCACAAATAAAAACGGGAAACAAAGTTTTGTTACATAATCCACTGGGACTCTGTTTTACAAACTGGGAGAAACAAAGGTTCTTACATTTTTCTGGATTATTAACAGACTAACTGATTCAACTCTACATATATGTAAGGCACCTAACTACACTTCTTATACAGAACAACCAGGCAACTCAGAGAATTCCTAGTTGCCTAGACTGAGATGTGGAGAGCTCCTTTACTAAGCAGTAAGACATCAAAAAATAAAGTCTGAGGAGTTGCCATAGGTATTTAAGAGCACTCACTCACTCCAATAAATGGTGCTAGGAGAACTACATAACCACATGTAAAAGACTAAAAATCCCACACTTTTCACCACTTACAAAAATTGACTTAAGATGGATAAAAGATTTAAATCTAAGACATAAAAATGATAAAAATGCTAGAAGAAAACATGGGAAAAATGCTTAAGGATATTGGCCACAGGAAAGAATTTATGAAGAATACTTTACTAGCAATCAGTGAAGAACAAAAATAAACAAATGGGACTTAAGCTAAAAAGCTTCTACACATTGAAGGACACAACAACTAAAGCAAACAGACAACCTTCAGAATAGGAAAAGATATTTTCATGTTACAAATCTGACAAAGGGTTAGTAACCAGAATCTACAGAAAGCTCAAATAAATCAACAAAAAAAAGTACAAACAATCCCATCTATCAATGGGCAAGAGGTATGAACATAACCTTCTCTGAAGAAGACAGAGGAATGGCTAACAAACATATCAATAAATGCTTATAGTCCCTAATCATCCTTGATGAAAAGCCCATGGACCTTTCATCTGTAGACATCGCAAGTGGTCAAGGGCAAGTGAAGATGATCTTGTTGGGGAAAAACAGATCTAGAGAGTCAGAGACAGCTGTTCCAGCAATCCTGACCTCTGACTGTGTCCCATTTCCTGAAGGTATGCCAGTTCAGCATACCACTGTCCAAAATCAACAGAATGTAAGCCACACATGTGAATTACATATGTAATTTAAAATTTTCTATTAGCCACAGTAAGAAAAAACAGGTTAAAATTTACCAGGGTATCCAAAATGTTATCACTTCCACACATTATCATGAAAAATATGAATGTTTTACACCTTCTCCTTCTATTTCAGATTAATATGAAGGTATAGACGATTAAGTTACATTTGTTAAAGTCCCGGTTGCAGTTTACCTCTCCCCCAGAAGGCACGCCTCGTACCCTTACATTGTGTGCGTTAGTGAGAGCACACCAATACCTCTCCCTCTTTCCTTATTGCCCCACTTCCCCCGTGGGAATTTGTGTTTTTCTTTTGTGTGGCCGTGTGTTTGTTCATCTATTGGTTCCATATTAGTATTAAGCACATTGGATACTTGCTTTTCCATTCTTGTGATACTTTACCAAGGAGAACATTCTCCAACTCCATCCAGGTAAATACAAAAGATGGAAAGTCTCCATCTTCTTTTATGGCTGAATAGTATTCCATGGTACATATATGCCACAGTCTATTAATCCATTCATGGGTTGATGGGCATGTGGGCTGATTCTATATCTTGGCAATTGTGAACTGAACTGATAAACAATCTAGGGCAAATGTCTTTCTGGTAAAATGATTCTTTTTTATTTTGGGTAGATACCTAGTAATGGGATTGCAGAGTCAAATGGAAGGTCCATTTTTAGCTCTTTGAGGATTCTCCATACTTCTTTCCAAAGGTACTATATTAATTTGTAGTCCCACCAGCAGTGTAAAAGTGTTCCCTTTTCTCTACATTCTCCTTTTCATTCTGGTCAGTATTTACACTGACAGCTCATCTTGGCTCAACCCAGCCACATCTTAAGGGTCTGTGGTCACATGCAACTATGGCCTTCAGACTGGGCATTGCAGCCTAGACCTCTTGAAGAGTGAGTGGCTATGGGCCTGGGGGTCCCCAAAGGTATAGGCCTCTGAAAAAATCTCCACTGAAGACAGAGTTTTAAAAATAATGAAAAGTAAAAGGAATTACTTGTTAAGAAAAAATTTAAAAGGTAAATTAAAAGAGTACTGTTAAAAGAGTAACAGTTCACATTAAAATTCTTTTAGGCAACTGATAATAAAGAAAAGCTTTGAAAGTCCAGCTCAAAATACTGACTACACACTCCTTTTTTCCTCTTTCGAGGGTGTATTAACATAGTATGGGCTTTTTTGTGTCTATTTTTTGACACAAAAACTCCAGAAACTTATAGAAACTCCAGCCTTCCTGTAGTTTCTATAAGCTATTTTATATCCTTCCAATAAATCCCTTTTTTACTTTAAAAGCAAAATAAAAAACAGGGATATTTTATGAATAAGTCATTTGATTTGCTGTATGGGTTATTTTCTCATTTCCAACAATGAGCAGGAAAGACTATCTTTTTGTGTGTGTGTGCAGTTTTTGGCTGGGGCTAGGTTTGAATCCACCACCTCCGGTATATGGGACTGGCGCCCTACTCCGCTGAGCCACAGGCACCGCCTAGAAAGACTCTATCTTTAATAAACGTTCTTTTCCTTTTATAAGTAACTCTATACCTAGGCTAGCTGTAAGGAAGGCTCCGCAAAGACAACCCCTCTGAAGCACATCTGTCAGATGAAAGTGGATTGACAACAGGCTCAGAGGATTGCCAGGGACTCCAGTCTTGCTGTTGGCAGCGAGAACGTGAGGGTGCATGTGCCTGGCAGGGCTTGGGGAAGGGCAGTGGGGGCACTGCAGGAGAACTCCCCAGAGGGGAAGCTGCGGAAGCCTAGCACCACAGCGTCCCTCAAGGGGACCTTCCACCTAGGAGACTCCAAAAGCACTTCAGGGCAAGGCAGGGCATGTGTCCTCAGCCCTTTATGGCCACAGTGCAAGACAGCAAGCTTCCAGGCCCAGAGGACAAGCTTCCTGCATATACCTCCCGCTCTGTCAGCACTCAAGGCCAACCCCTCTGTCGACCCGTGCTTACGATCCAACAGTCTCCCTGCAGCTAAGGATATAGTCTCTCTAACAGTACCATGCATATTAGATCTCGTCTATAAACATAAACTGACAACCAAGAATCAATAACCATTTGAGGAAAATAAAGACAAGAGAAAGAGGCAGGCACTCAACAAACAGAAGACACAGCCCCTGGGAAGCAATCAATATAGAAAACAAATGAAAGGTCCTGCATCTGTAATAAAAGGTGATGCCGTGAAGAAGAAATAGTGCTTGGAAGTGGCATCACAGTATTGCTGAAAAACACTTCAACACATGGGCAAAAGAGGTGGGAGGGAAATGGAAGTGGCCCACTGGGGTCAGGTGCTCACAGAACCCGGGGAGGGAGAGAAGGGAATGGACAAGGAGTGGCTGTTTCCTCCCTGTGCCTCCAGAAGAGCTTCTCACGACACACTCCTGCCCCCACTGTCCCTGCTGAGGGATGAGGCCAGCAATCTCCCCAGTGCCCTAATCCTCCCAAATATGGCCTTAACCGCATTCTAATCAGTATGGGCAAGAGTAACAGGCAAAAAAGGAAGAAAAATGATGTCCAGAAAAAAATGTAAGAAATCACTGCTTACAAGCAGATATCATTAAAAAAAAAAAAAAAAATACTCTGGTGAAAACTGATGGCAATGGGTTCGAACAGTAGACCAAGAAAGCGAGACAGAGTTTTGGACTGGGCCTAATTAACTGCTCTGCCTGTGCAGCCCACGTGGCCAGCTGGGGATCAACCAGGGACTGCCATCGGAAACTAGAGAGGCCTTGACTGGACGCAGGGCTGTGAGGAGCAAGCACGTGCTGACCACCCTCTGTGATGCACAGGCAAGAAGGGGAGACTGCAAACTCAACACCAGGAGCGGAAGGCACATGGCCACCAGGATGGGCAGCAGTGAGACTAGGGCCCAAAGGCACTAAAACTGAGAGAAGACAGGAAAAAGTAATGAGCACACACCCTCCTTAAAAAACTTTTAAAAAGCATTTTCCTAAGCTTTTTTTTTTTTGGCAGTTTTTTTTGGCTGGAGCTGGGTTTGAACCCACCACCTCCAGCATATGGGGCTGGTGTCCTACTCCTTTGAGCCACAGGTGCTGCCCTCTTCTAAACTTCTTTACTGAGCTTAAAAAGGAAATCAAATTGAAAATACAGACACATTTGAGTACAGACAACAGTCAGGAGTTTCTTCTCACTGATGACTTGATTCTCAAACAAAAACTGGGTGGCAGCGGGGGTCTAATTACTAGGAAAATACACATGGCCAGCATGTGGCACATGTTACCTCTTTGACGTTCTGTAAGGTTTCAGGTGTGATCGTGAAGTCCACAGGACTTGGAGTCAACTTCCCCTTCTGAGGCTAAAACGAAAGATACAGCCAGAATCACGAGGGCGCAGGCCCAGAGTTCTACAGGACAGACAGACTTCCTCCTTTAAAACAGAAGTGGCAACCCAGTGAACCAGGAAGGATTTGGAAGGATGGAGGGGCAGGATACTTGGGTTCCAAACAGAGTTCTGCCAGAAACACTGTGTTCTTTGTCTAAGTTTCCTATCCCACTGGGACACAGTTTCTCATCTGTAAAATGAGGGGACAGACATTCTGAACTCAAAGGTAAGGTAACTAACAGGTGTATAATTTTAAAATTAGATCTAAGAAACAGTCATTTCTGGGAGGTATTTATTTAAATCTCTCAGATTAAGAGCTAACACTGGAGGGTCTATTAGATGCCATTGGAAATTGGCACCGTGACTCCCAGAGGTGTTCCTCCCACCTCAGGCAAGGTCCTACTCCACAGATCAGGGAAGTGAGGCACAGAGACCACCTGAGTGTCAAACCCAGTGCTGTCTCTCGCTGAGCTACACAGCTCTACCTGCAAGAATCACACATTATAAATGTTATTCTAACATCATTAACAGTGACCATATTATGTAGAATACATCAATACAGACCAGCTTCATTAGAGCCTGCCTGGCCACGTTTTTACTCAGGGGCTGGGATGCAAAGGGCCATGGCTACTAGGACATGAAGGGAGCCAGGTAGAAGGGCGCTGACCAGCATGGCACAGATGCCACATCCCTTTGGGCCCATGACACCAGCTGGGGGACGCTGGGCCAGCGGGAATGATGCTCATGCTGCTCACAGTCTTTGAACCATGGAACAGTAGGAGGCAAACTTATTAGCTATAAATAGGGAAGACCCTGGACTTTGCCGGAAGGTCCTGCTATTCAGCACCAGAGCCCCCAGTGCAGCTTACAGCAGAGTGAACGATGAATTCACAGGTCTTTGTCAAGTCCTTGGCCAACAGAGACCGCTTCATGTCACAGCGCAGCGTATACTAGAGAAGAAAGTTAAAAGGTCACTATTAGAAGAATTTGCTTTCATCTTGGCATTCCAGTTAAAGAGAGAAATCAGTCATTGTATTTTATGGAAAGTCTGTTCAACTAATGTATAATGTGAAATGAAAACAAAATGGGGAGAGTTAATGTTCAAAATAAAGGCATTTCTATAGAAGAAAAACCCTTTAAGTTTATTCTTCAGCAGATTCCCACAGCCATCCTTGTAGTGGGACCTACTGGCCTGACCTATGGGATAGGGAAAGACCAGAGTAGTAAGATAGGGAAAGCAGCACATTTGAGCAAACGCTGGTTAAAATCCAGACATCTGTCTCACAGCATGAGCCCCAACAAATAACATGGCTTCCTGGATCTTCAGCTTGCCTGCGTGATGGGCTGTTATTACCTACCTCAGTGACAGTCAACCGAGAGAAGGTGCACAAGCACTTACCACAGGGCCTGCGCATAGTGCGCTTAGTAAAACAGCAGCTACTTTGTGAGCAGGATCAGAAAACATACAGTAAGGACTGGAAACCCCTAGAATGGGAGCTACATGTCCCAGACCTCTGCTCTCCACTTGTCCACCTGCTGAGCACCTGCTCTGTGTGCAGAGCACTGCACAAAGCTCCACTGCCAAGCTCAAAGTCACACCCTGTCCTCACAGAGCTGCTGGTCTACTAAAGAATATGCAGTCACAGTGTTAAACACCCCCCAAGGGAACCTTAAAAACTACCTCTTCATATTATAAAGAGGAATGAAGGAAAGGTTCTTTTTTAATTTTCATTTTGGAAATTTTCAGTATACACAGACCAGGTATGATGACATCCAACCTAGCCTCACTGCTCCTCTGGATAGTTCTGTGATATACTATCCCTCTTTGGCTAAGTCAATTTGAGTTGGATTTCTTGTGAGTAAAAGAATATGAATTACAGGCATCATAGTTTGGCCACTATTTGTTAAGTGTGAAAGTAATAATTAGTAACACAAGGCAGCCTGTATTAAGGGGGGAGGGAAGAGGGTTGAGCAAGGAAGAAAATGCTGATATTATGTTCTAGGGATGGGTGTTAAGCTCAGGCTACCTCAATTAATTCTAACAACAAAAAAATTGTTGGGCTGGCTCAGAGCCAGCCACATACCCTGAGGCTGATAGGATCGAACCCAGCCCGGGCCAGCTAAACAACAATGATGACAACCTCAACAGAAAATAGCTGGGCGTTGTGGCGGGAGCTTGTAGTCCCAGCTACTTGGGGGGCTGAGGCAAGAGAATCGCTTAAGCCCAAGAGTTTGAGGTTGCTCACAGAACTCTACTGAAGGTGACAAAGTGAGACTCAGTCTCAAAAAAAAAAAAAAAAAAAAAGAATTATTGAGCTAATATAAGGATAGTCACCATTAATTCTAGCACTCACTTGGCACATCCACGTGCCAGGCACACTGGACCCAGCACTTCAGACAATTTCCTCATTAATGCTCTAGGAGACAGGTTGGGAGGATGTTCCAAGTCGGAGACAGGATTTAAATTTATGCCTGTCTGTTACCAAAACTCATGCCCTCAATCCTTAATGAAATTCTGTGGTAGAGCTGTAATTCAAGCCTAGATCTGTTTGCTGCAAAGTCCTGGATCTTTTCACTTTATCATCTTCCCCAAGTACTAAAGATTGATGCAGGTGGTATGAGAAACAGGAGGCCAGGGTCTCAGACTTGAGCACAGCATTGAATAAAGGTACAAAATTTTATCTTTTTGACTGGGCACGGTGGCTCACACCTATAATCCTAGCACTCTGGGAGGCTGAGGCTGGTGGATCACCTGAGCTCAGGAGTTCGAGATTGGCCTGAGCAAGAGTGAGACCCTATCTTTACTAAAAACAGAAAAACTAGCCAGGCCCTGGGGTGGGCACCTATAGTGCCACCTGTCAACAGATATACAAGGTGTTTTTAACTGTGAACAAGGATGGTTACTGTCTCTATAGATTAATCGTGAACATGCATCAGCATACATATATTGTCATATTTTGTGCTATATTTTGTGTTATAGTGTAAAATCTTGTTAGCATGGACACAAGAGTAAAACAAACATAATAAAACTTGCCTACAATTTAAAGTTTTTAGAAGGAAAATTAGCTGCACAAAGCACAGATACAAAAGACCTATAGATTCTTGTAAGCAGTATATAATAACAGATGAAAAATGAACTCCACGTGACTGAGAAAAGTAAGAACAAGAGTCATGAAGCCTCGCTCTAAGAAATAAACAAGCCATGCCTCTCTACCAGTTAGGAAATGAATACTGGCTATATTTTATTTTTGTTATTTTTAGACTTTTTTTAGAGATGAAGTCTCATCATGTTATCCGGGGTGATCTTGAACTCTTGGGGTCACGCAAACCTCTCGCTTAACCTTCCAAGTAGTTAAGACTACAGGTGTGCACCCCTATGCCTTTACTGTCTTATGATTTTTACCATTTTAACATTATGTTACAACACAATTCAAATTATAAATAAATACTTTCTTTGGATCTATGTGATTTAAGAAAGATACTTAAGATCTATGTAAATTAAGAAAGATAGTTGCTCATCCCTATAATCCTAGCACTCTGGGAGGCCAAGGAAGGAGGATCCCTTGAGCTCAGGAGTTCAAGACCAACTTGAGTGAGAGTGAGACCCTGTCTCTACTAAAAATAGAAAAATGAGCCAGGCATCACGGCAGGTGCCTGTAGTCCCAGCTACTCAGAGGCTGAGGCAGGAGGATCTCTTGAGCCCAAGAGTTTGAGGTTGCAGTGAGCTGGGCTAAAGCCATGGCACTCCAGGATGGATAAGAGAGAGAATCCATATCAAAAAAAGGAAAAAAGAAAGATAATAGGGTTTAAGAACAAAACTTTCTATCCAAAGTGATGCACCTACATTAATCTTAAAGTAAGATTAGTAAACAATGGGCACTGGGAAGAGGTGAGGGCCTGTCTGACCACAGGCATCACTGTCCCAGGTGACACCTGCTCCTCTATAAAACAGGATGGATGGACGAGTAGGTAAAAACATATCAAACCATAATCCTGGTTTCTCCTAAGAGTATTTTCTTAAAAGTGAGGACAAATTTCAATATGAACTGGGAATTATTTGATAATTTTTGTTAACTTTGATAGGTGTGAAAATGTTACCTGTGATTACGTAGGAGAATGCCATTTTGGGGGTGATGGACATTGATGTACTTTGAGATGAAGTATCAAGATTCTGTAGCTTACTTTAGAATGATTCAGAAAAAATACAGATTAACAAAAATGTCAAAAAAACATGTAAAATGGCAGTAAGTACAAGGGAGATAAGCTCATAGAAATCTGAGGTTAAGATAAGCAGAAATCCCTTCACTTTTAGAAACTTGTAAGGCATTTCAAAAGGTACAAAATTCCAAGCTGTGCATTCTGAGGGAAACCCTCAAGCAAGGATGGCTGCTGACTTTACTAAAGAACATACCAACTGTGAACCTGCCTGCTGCATTTTAAGTAGTCTCTAACTCACAGCTCTGCAGGAACACAAACACACAGCTTTATGTGTGTATCTTTACATCTTAGCAATATTTGTAAAAGGATGGGATTTCCAACTTGATTTTAAACATCTTAAACATTAATCTTCTTTTAATAAGTCATGATAAACATAGGAGAAAGTAATAGGTATGATCAGTGAAAACAATCTTATTCTATTGAATATATTCTAATGAACATATTCTTGTATTTTAAAACAAATATTATTAAACACTACTGTGTAGATAAAGCAAGGTGATACTGATTCTGGATAGATAATAAAAATAATTATCAAAATGAAATGTTCAAGATATATTCAGTATTGTCAAAAAGACATTTTTCAATCACTTCTTTTCTTTCATGGTAGAAATATTCCCAACCTGGAAAGCTGGTCAGAAGACTCATGTCCATGTACCACCAATTGGTATTTTAGCTTTCTCTGAATCTAGATACTTACCCAGTCATTACTGTTACTTCCTAGGAGTTGTCCAAAGCCTTTGGTGTGTGTGAGAGAGAGAGAGTGTGTGTGTGTATGTATATACGTATGTGTATGTATGTATATATATATATGTGTGTGTATATACATACATACATACATACATATATACACATATATTTCCTGACACAGGTATGCTAATAATAAAGAACTGGAACCATGTTTTTTCTTCACAGAAACATTCATTGCAATAGAGTTCATTGTATTACATGTGATCCTTCTTGATAGATGTCTTAAGCTACTTAAGTTACAAACCTTTGGTTGAAATCTTCATTCATAAATCAAAAACATTCCTAACTTCTACCCTCTTACATGTAACAATGAATAGTTTTATCTCATAGGAAGGGACCGCTGCAAGACTATCACAAAAGTATCTTTCTTTCTGCTGAATAAAGGAAAGCTTTTCTCTTGGCCTAAGTCAGGACTCCACACTATTCCTGAGACAACAATAGCAACTGTGAAAGACATAGTCAACTAGCAGAGGTAGACAGGAAGTCAGAAATTCACTTCCCCTCATTGACAAGGTTTGTACAATAAAGAATACAAGCCTAAGTTAAAGTAGTCGCCTTGGGGTATAAAACAAAGAGATAGTTATAAATACAAAACAGACAAGTTAAAGCTGGTGCTAGAAGGCAGTTGGGGCCTATCTGTTACAGTGTCAGTGTGGCCTAAAAAGAGACTGAAAAGAACAGGAAAAAGAAGTTATAGCACAGGTCCTTCAGGGTTCCTATCAAAAATAAAAACTAGCATTTTTACAGGGAAAAATGACAAATCAACAAGAGAGGTCTCAGCAATAAGTGAAATATTAAATTCCTGGGTCTATCTATTAAGTTTTAGTGAAAGACAAACCATGCTGTTTTATACAAGAAAAATGATGAAGTCAATCCCACAGTATTAGGAAACTCTCACCTGAATGTTGACAAACACGCCATGGTAAGTCTCATATAGAACTTTGTTACCCTTCACGTGCAGAGGAAATTCAAAAGGAACTTCTGTTTTGCCACTGGGAAACTTCCCTGGCTTTACCATTTCTATGGTGCTGTTGATAATCTGGATGGGCTGTAAACAAAAACCAACTCAGTGGTCAGCAGGCACTTGTAGATCCCTTTCACGTTACAGTGTCTACTAATAATCTCCTCAAAGACACAATACCCTGAGTCCCTGGACACTCCCATCCTGGTTTCCTGGGCAGCACAGTGCTGGGTTGAGAGCTGAATAGCCAGCCAGCTTCCTTTCTTAAGTCTCTGCACAAAAATAGTTTACAACATGAGACACTTAGGTGCCTGGTATGCAGTAGGAACTAACCTAGTCAAACCTGTCTCCTCCCTGAATTTTTCATCCTGATGACAATCAGGATGCATTAACCATCCTGATGGCCCCTATCTCCACAATGAAGAAACACACACAGCACAGTGAGCCCACATTGCTAGCAGGGCGACATGTAAACTTGGGTGTCATCCTTGCCCCATCCCAGCTCTTCTCAACAGCTTGCCAGCCTCTTCAGAGCCTTCTCAGTGCACCCACCTGGGGACAGCAGGCCTTCCCTCCAGCCCTGGGCGCCCCCGCAGACCTCAGGCAGGCCTCCAACGATAAAGAACGTGCTAACATTTGGAAACTGCCTAAGAAAATTTACAACTTATGAAGTGAATCTCTAAGTAAAAATGGATTAATATAAAAATTGTGGGAAAAACATGGTCCAAATGAATATGTTCTCCAGGAAAAGAAAACTGTAAGTATAGAAAAAGTCACTTGGCCAGGCGCAGTTGCCTCATGCTTGTAATCCTAGTACTCTGGGAGGCTGAGGCAGGTGGATTGCTTGAGTTCACAAGTTTGAGACCAGCCTGAACCAGAGCAAGACCCCATCTCTAATAAAAATACACAAAACTGAGGCAAGAGAACCAATTGAGCCCAAGATTTGGTGGTTGCTGTGTGCTATTTTTTTAATTTGGCAATCTACCCCGGGCGACAGGTTTTGAATGTCTAAAAAAAAAAAAAAAAAAAAAAAAAAGGAAAGAAAAAGTCACTCTAGACACAAACCTTTATTCTAAATGACAAAAAGAAAAGTTTCTTGCTTTCATCTGTATCTTAGTTCAATGTCAAATCCAACAGCAGCAATATGCATAGCTAATAAAAAAGTTTTGATTTGAGAAGGCAAATATATAAGCCACAGGCACAACTTCTCAGTAAAGCTTTGATCTTTTGAATAGCTGAAATTAATATAATTACAGTTCTCCTAATACTAATTTATCAAATAGGAATAAATAGAAGCAGACTTGCAACATGATGTACTTAGAAACAAAATACCTGCATTCTGCCAGGTTGATTTGTAAGTATTAGAACTATCACCATCCCTCACAAAATAACAGATAACAATAAAGACAGATTTCCTTCCCCCACAATCAGGAAAGGGAAACAGTAAGTAAAAACCACCACAAACATTTGCATATTGAACTAAAACCTTCCAATAGAAGCATTCTTACCTTAACAGAGTTATAAAAAGCTTCAAACACACCCACACTTTTGGCACTGAGCTGGAGGTTTACAGTTCCTTCCATCGTCAAAGACACCCCCTGATGCTGAATAGAATCCTTACTAGATATGACCACCACACCGGACAGTATCTCCTGGGAGAGAAAAGACAGCCAGCAATCCAATTAGTACATCTCTTCCATTTACCTCATTTATTAGCAAAAGTAAGTCTCCTTAACAATCAATTCAAAGATCCTGACATCCACTGAGATGCCTAGATACCAGGATGGAAAAGGCCTGGCGCTTGGTGGGGGCCAGTGCCCACTGGTACTGACAAAGTATGGCAAACACACGGACAAGGAGCACTAAGGTGCAGGTGAGGAATCTCCTCCCATGGCTGCCTTCCAGACACGTCTTTGTTCCCAGCTGGGGGAATCCCAGCAGATGTCTCAGTTCAACAACACAAAGCCAAGGGCTCAGGGCAGATGGCAAGTTCACAGTGATATTACCCATGGGTATGTACAATGACCCTTTCAGAAGGAATACAGGAAAATAAAAACCCTTTTCCTTGGGTTTTTTCTCAATTTTGCTGACTAAAATGATCACCGTTTCCAATGCATGAGTAATTTAACACAACTGTTGCCTATGTCCTTTCTGCCCAGAAATCCTCTCTGAGTGAGACTGGAGGTTATCAACACAGTACACAAGGGCAGGGCATCACTTTCCCAAAAGACCGTCCCCCTCTCTTGAAGTTCCGGGCCACTCTGGGAGACATGTGAGAGGGCCTCTACAACAGATCACCTATTCATTTATCTGAAGATAATTACTGAGTAACAGCATATACACATCAACTATGTGCTTTACTGGATGGCAGTTTCTTCCTGTCGCCACTGAACTCAATAGTCTCAATTTGTTACAGGATGTGCATAGGAGAGGAAATGGAGAGATTAAAGAGCATCAGCCAGAGCAGAAAGAGAACCCACAACAAACAGGGAAGACGTGTTTCTGAGATGACCATTGGGGCATTAAACCAACTGCTGTAAAAGGGGAATATGATGGCAGGAAATTATTGGCAACCAAACCAAAAAAGAAAAACAGCAAAAACGAGGCCTGCAGATCAAACCATCAAAACCCACCTCTTCTCTTGGTGTAAGATCTGCTTACCTTTTATTTCCTCTCTTCATCCAGGGAAAATTTTTTATCAAGTTCTTATTTAATATGGAATTCTAGGAGCAGGGAATAGTCTGTCTTTTTTTGTTTTAATTTTGTTTATTTTTTACTAGTCTGTTTCTTAAATGTGCTAAGTATTTTGTTCTTGTTTCCCACTCCCCATCCCAAGGCCCTAAAGTCTAATAAAAACAAACACAATCATCTCCATTTTAAGCAGAATTGAAGGTTAACTTACTTTGTTCCTAAGAACGAAAAAAGCCCATAAGCAGATTTAAGCTCCAATTCCCCAGAAGTAGTTTAACTTCTAAATTTGACAGTAATTCTTTTTTTCTTTTTTGGGCTAAGGTCTCACTATGTCGCTCAGGCTGAAGTGCAGTGGCTTCATCATAGCAGCCTCATACATCTGAACTTAGGTGCTCCTCCACCCAAACCAGCCTCCCAAAGTCCTGGGCTTTATTTTTTTTTTAAATTAAATTAATTAATTAATTTATTTATTTATTTGCAGTTTTTGGCTGGGGGTGGGCTCGAACCCACCATCCTCGGCATACGGGGCTGGCACACCACTCCTTGAGCAACAAGTGTTGCCCTTAATTTAATTTTTTATTAAATCATAACTATATACATTTATGGGGTATAATGTGATGATTTGATTCACAATGTGGAATGCTTAAATCAAATTGGCTTACATAACTATCACTTCACTTATTTTTTGTGGTAACACATTTATAATTTATTCCTAGTTATTCTGAAGTGTACCTTGCATTGTGCACATTAGGCAAGATCCTACCAAAAGTCCTCCCTCCTCCCAAACGCCCTCTCCCCTCTGTCCCCTTCCTCTTGCTAAACTATATTTGTGTTTTATCATAGTATGAATGTACAAGTGTTTATATATTGGTTTCATAATAGTATTGAGTACATTGGATGCTTTTTTTTCCATTCTTGAAATACTTTACTAAGGAGGATATGTTCCAATTCCATCCATGTATACGTAAAAAATGTAAAGTCTCCATCTTTTTTAATGGCTGAATAGTATGGTATACATATACCAGTTTGTTAATCCATTCATGAACTGATGGGCATTTGGGTTCTTCCACAACTTGGGAATTATGAATTGGGCTGCAATAAACATTCTAGTGCAAATGTCTTTGTGGTAAAATGATTTTTGTTCTTCTGGGTTAATACCTAGCAACAGAATTGCAGGATCAAATGGAAGGCCAACTTTTAATTCCTTAAGGATTCTTCATACTTCTTTCCATAAAGGTTGTAGTAGTTTGCACTCCCACCAGAAGTTAACAAGTAATCCCTTCACTCAGCAACCATGCCCGCAGCTGCAGTTTTGGAACTCTGTGATGTGGACTAATCTTACTGGAGTTAGGTGATGCATTTCTCTGATGATTAAAGATGAGCATTTTTTCATGTGTTTACTGGCCATTAGTCAATCATCTTCAGAGAAATTTCTGTTCAAGTCTCTTGCCCACAATGTGTTTGTTGGCCATTCGTCTGTCATCTTCAGAGAAGTTTCTTTTCAAGTTTCTTGCCCACAAAGAAAGGGGTTTTTTTCTTATTAATTTGAGTTCTCTGTAGATTCTAGTTATTAGACCTTTGTCAAAATCATAACGGCCAAAAATCTTCTCCCATTCTGAAGGCTGTCTCTTTGCTTTAGTTGTAGTACTTTTAGCTGTGCTAAGCTTTCTAGCTTGATCAAATCCCAGTAATTTATTTTTGGTATTGTTTCAACTGCAGAAAAGGGGGGGGAGTCCTCATAAAATAGTTACCCAGTCCAATATCACAAGCATTTTCCCTGCACTCTCTTCTAGTATTTTTAGTTTCATATCTTAAATTTAAATCTTTTATCCAGTAAGAATCAATTTTTGTCAGTGGTGAAAGGTGAGGGGTCCAGTTTCAGTCTTCTACAGGTCCCTCCCCAGTTCTCCCAGCATCATTTATTAAATACGGATTCTTTTCCCCAATTAATGTTTTTGTTAAACTCATCAAAGATTTAATGATGCTATGTGGCTGGGTTCACCTCTAGATTCTCTATTCTATTTCATATATCCAGATCTCTGTTTTTGTGCCAATATCATGCTGTTTTGATTACTATAGATGTGTAGTATAATGTGAAGTCTGATAGTGTGATAGATCCAGATTTGTTCTTATTTCTAAGTATTGGATTGGCTATTTGGACATTTTTTTGATTCCATATAACAAAGTATTCTTTTCTCAAGTTTTTTTTTTTTTTTTTGAGACAGTTTCACTATGTTGTCCTTGGTAGAGTGCTGTGGCATCACAGCTCACAGCAACTTCAAACTCTTGGG
This sequence comes from Loris lydekkerianus, assembly GCA_963574355.1. Classification (NCBI taxonomy): domain Eukaryota; kingdom Metazoa; phylum Chordata; class Mammalia; order Primates; family Lorisidae; genus Loris; species Loris lydekkerianus. The sequence continues at coordinate 49,830 of CAUYPK010005102.1, read as the reverse complement.
CTTAAGTGATTCTCTTGTCTCAGCCTCCTGAGTAGCTGGGACTACGGGCGCCCACCACAACACCCAGCTATGTTTGGTTGCAGTTGTCATTGTTGTTTAGCAGGTCCAGGCCAGGCTTGAATGTGCCAGCCTCGGTGTATGTGGCTAGCACCCTACTCACTGAGCTGTGGGCACTGAGCCCCAAGTTTTTCTTTTTTATTATTGAGGAATCATTGAGGATACAATGAGCCAGGTTATACTGCTTGCCTTTGCTGGGTGAAGTCCCTCTATGAATACTGTCCCACTCCCAAGAAGTGTGCCACACATTGTGGCCCCACTCCCCGGTTCCTCCTTCCCTCTCTCCCCTCCCCAGAATTGAGTACCCTGGATTCTTGCTTCTCCATTCTTGTGATGATTTACTAAGAAAAATGTATTTCAAATCCATCCAAATTAATACAAAAGATGTAAAGTCACTATCCTTTTTGGTGGCTGTATAGTATACCAGGGTATACATGTACCCCTACTTATTAATCCATTCCTGGATTAGTGGGCATTTAGGTTGTTTCCACAATTTGGCAATTGTAAACTGAGCTGCAATAAACAGCCTAGTGCAAATGTCCTTATGACAAAAGGATTTTCTTTCTTCTGAGTAGATACCCGGTAATGGGATTGCAAGATCAAATGGGATGTCTGGTTTGAGTTCTTTGAGGGTTCTCCATACTTCTAAAAAGGCTGTCTTAGTTTGTAGTCCTACCAGCAGTGTAAAAGTGTCCCCTTCTCTCCACATCCATGCCAGGATCTGCAGCTTTGAGGCTTTGTCATGTGGGCCATTCTCACTGGCATTAGGTGATATCTGAGGGTGGTTTTGATTTGCATTCTCTGATTAGGGACAATGAGCATTTTTTCATATGCTTGTTAGCCATTCATCTGTCTTTAGAGAGGCTCTATTCATCTCACTTGCCCATTGAGATAGGGGATTGTTGGCTTTTTTTGTTATTGTTGCTTGAGTTCTCTGTAGGTTAGTTATAAAGCTTTTGTCTAATTCATAACATGCAAATATCTTTTCCCATTCTGATGGTTGTCTATTTGCTTTGCTTGTTGTCTCCTTAGCTGTACAGAAGCTTTAAAGTTTAATTAAGTCCCATTTGTTTATTTTTGTTGTTGCAATTGCTATGGAAGTCTTCTTCATAAAATCTTTCCTCAGGCCATTATCTTCAGGTATCTTCCCCACACTTTAAGGATTTTTATTGATTCACGCCTTAGATTTAAATCTTTTATCCATCTTGAATCATTTTTAGTGAGTGAAGAAAGGTGCAGGTCGAGTTTCAGTCTTTTACATGCAGTTATCCAGTTCTCCCAGTACCATTTACTAAATAGGGATTCTCTCCCCCAGTGAATGTTCTTGTTTGGTTAATCAAAGATCAGGTGGCTGTAAGATTTTAGTTTCATCTCATGGTGTTCTATTCGATTACAGATGTCTATGTCTCTATTTTTGTGCCAATACCATGCTGTTTTGATCACTATGGCCTTATAGTATAACCTAAAATCTGGTAGGCTAATGCCCTTGGCCTTGTTTTTATTACTAAGAATTGTCTTAGCTATACGGGTTTCTTTTTCTGGTTCCATATAAAACAAAGAATTATTTTTTCCAAATCTTGAAAGTATGATGTTGGTATTTTAATGGGGATTTCACTGAATCTGTAGATTGCTTTGGGAGGTATAGACATTTTAACAATATTGATTCTTCCCAGCCACGAGCATGGTATGTTCTTCCATTTTTTAATATCTTCTGCTATTTCTTTTCTTAGGGTTTCACAGTTTTCTTTATAGAGGTCCTTTACCTCTTTTGTTAGGTATATTCCTAGGTATTTCATTTTCTTTGAAGCTATGGTGAAGGAAGTTGTGTCTTTGCTTAACTTCTCATCTTGTCTGTTATTGGCATATATGAAGGCTATTGATTTGTGGACATTAATTTTATATCCTGTCCCATTACCATATATATTTATATATTTTTTTTTTTTTTTTTTTTTGAGACAGAGTCTCACTATGTTGCCCTGGGTAGACTGCCATTGCATCACAGTTCACAGAACCTCAAACTCTTGGGCTTAAGTGATTCTCTTGCCTCAGCTTCCCAAGTAACTGGGACTATAGGCATCTGCCACAATGCCCAGCTTTTTTTTGTAGAGACGGGGTCTCACTCTGGCTCAGGTTGGTCTCAAACCTCTGTGCTCAGGGCAATTCACCTGCCTTGGCCTCCCAGAGTGCTAGAATTATAGGTGTGAGCCACCACACCTGGCCTATACCATGAAATATTATTCAGTCATTTAAAAAGGAGACTTTACATATTCTACATTTACCTGGATAGAGTTGAAATACATTCTTCTTAGTAAAGTATTCCAAGGATGGACAAATAAATATCCAGTGTATGCCACACTAGTATCAATCAATATATAAATAATCCCATGTTCTTAAGAACAATAAAACACTATTATAGTTCAGTTTGGGGGTAGAGGGAAGCTGGGAGGGGGTGGGGGGAAGACTTACGGCAAAAGGAGGGAGGGCATGAAGCAGGATCTCACCTAATGTGCACATTGTGAGGGTCCTCTAGGTAAGGTGCTCTCCTATAAATGGAACTTTACCCTGGAAGTGAGAACAAGGTAACCTAATTATACCCTCATATTGATTTGAATAAAGTTTAAAAATAATGGCCTTGGGTGATTTGGCCTAGGGTGCCCACTCTGGATTCACCTGAGAGACAAGCCTGCTGTGGACTGCTCACTTTACTCATGGACTGTCCCTGAGCGCTCTTCTGCTGGGCAGGTATGGTCTCATTTGCTGCTGGACTCATGTCCCGTCTATTTCTAAAGTTTGCCTGTGTCCTGGCTCAGATTTGGATAACACTGTTATTTATCTTTCACACATAATTTCACTCTGGGATTTCAATTTGATGGCTATTTTGATTGTTCCTTATGTAAGTGTGGGCTGGCATTTCAAAGCATTTTCTCTGGCTAACTCCCTATTTTCCATGGTCATTACTTTGGCACATAATTATGCCTACTCCAGACCCTTTGTAATTGGAACCCTTGTAAATGTTTGGTTTATACTCTGGAGTCTTTACACACACTTACACCAATAGTTCCTAACCAGTGTCAGTTTTCTAAACCTTTTGTAAGTTTTATTGTTGCAAGTTGAGTATCCCTTACCTCAAACGCTTGGGACTAGAAGTGTTTTGGATTGCAGGTTTTTGTTTTTTTCAAATTTTGGAATATTTGCAGATACTTATGGTTGCAGATCCCTAATTCAACAATCCAAAATCTAAAATGCTTCAGTGAGCATTTCCTTTGAGTGTCATGTCAGTGCTCAAAAAGTTTCAGGTTTCAGAACATTTCAGATTTCTGACTTTTTTTTTTTGAGATACAGTCTCACTATGTCACCCTAGGTAGAATGCTGTGGCGTCACAGCTCACAGTAACCTCAACTTTTGGGCTTAAGGCATTCTCTTGCCTCAGCCTCCCAAGTAGCTGGGACTACAGGCACCCACAACACCTGGCTATTCTTTTTTGCTGTAGTTGTCATTGTTGTTTGACAGGCCTGGGATAGGTTTGTACCCACCAGCCACTGTGTATGTGGCCAGTGCCCTTGTCTCTGAGCTAGATGTTGAGCCAGATTTCAGATTTTAGATTAGAGATGCTTAGCCTTTACTGCAATCTGAAAACAGGTAATCTCTGTTAACACACAATTCTGCTAAGATGTAGTAGAACCTAACACTTGAAGCCATGTTATAATAGAATTTAACACTCCTGGTGGGGCACAGTGGCTGATGCCCATAATCCTGTCAACTCCGAGAAGCCAAGGCAAGTGGATTGCTTGGGCTCAGGAGATTAAGATCAACCTGAACAAGAGCAAGACCTGATCTCTACTAAAAATAGAAAAACTGGCTGGGCACTGTGGCAGGTGCCTATAGTCCCAGATCCTCAAGAGGCTGAGGCAGGAGGTTCACTTGAATCCAGGAGTTTGAGGTTGCTGTGAGCTGTGATGCCATAGCACTCTAGCCTAGGGCAAAAGAGTGAGACTCTATCAAAGATCCTATATTTACTTTGTTAATTTTTTACTTCTTTTGAGCAGCATTAAACATCTTATTTTGGGCTCAGTGCCTATAGCTCAGTGACTAGGGCACCTGTCACATACACCAGAGCCGGCGGGTTCGAATCCAACCCAAGCCTGCCAAATAACAACAACTACAACCAAAAAAAATAGCCGGACCTTGTAGCAGGTGCCTGTAGTCCCAGCTACTTGGGAGGATGAGGCAAGAGAATCACTTAAGCCCAAGAGTTAGAGGTTGCAGCACTCTAATGAGGGCACAAAGTGTTACTATGTGTCAAAAAAAAAAAAAAAAAAAAAAAAATCTTGTTTTGTCTTTTCTCAACTTTTATTTTACTTAGTGTCTGAAGTTTTCTTCCTGGGGTCTCAAAGTTTCAGAACTAGAAATTTCAGATCTCACAATCCGGCAACAGCCTTGCTTTTCTCTTTCTTGCTTGTCTTCTTGTTATTGATAAAGGGTCTCACTCTATTGTGCTTGCTGGAGTGCAGTGGTGCCATTGTAGCTCACTGAAACTTCAGACTCCTAGGCACAAGCAGTCCTTTTGGCCCAGCCTCCTAAGTAGCTGGCATGTACTACCATGCTCAGCTAATTTTTCTATTTTTTATTATTGTCAGGTTCTCACTGTAGCTGAGGCTGATCTTGAACTCCTGACCTCAAGTGATCCTCCTGCCTGTGCCTTATCCTAGCTTTTTATCAGTGCATTTTACTTAGTATTTGTACTATCCCTCACTTTGAAGAAACTAGCTATGTTTTACCCTATCAGTCCCACATCAGAATGCAATACTAAAATGTAAGCCCCCAAAGAGCATGGGCTTTGCCTGTTTTGTTCACTGCTGTCTGAGTGCCTAGAACAGCATCTGACACATGGTAGGCATGCAAGAAATATTGTTCAATGGTGGCATTATTCTGCTGTACTGGCAGTAAGTGTATGCAGGCCATGTAAATTGATCTTAGTATTTTGTTACAGTTCCATTACTAGTGAACTGACTTATAGATTTTAGTTAATATTAATCACTTTTAGAACGACTCCATTGCCCAGAAAGTGGCATAACTATATTTTCTTTTATACTTGATAATTTCCATGTTTTTTAAAAACTGAGGTATAATTGCATTTAATAGGTTACCCTTTTCAGTGTAGATTTTGTAGAGTTCTTTGAGATTGTAGCCACCATCACGAATCAAGATAGGGAACAGTTTTGTCAACCCCAAAATTCCTCTTTCCCACTGCCAGCCCTACAGTTTATCTTTTCCAGAATGTTATGTCAATGACATTAAATCTGGCTTTGTGATTGGCATAATGTGTTGCAATTCATCTAAGTTGTGTGTATGAACAGCTCATTCCTTTACATTGCTAGTTACCTGCCTGTGTATAGATGTACCACAATTTATTCACCTGTAGTAAGACATTTGGGTAATTGGGTAATCTGGGAGGCCAAGGCAGATGGACTGCGCTGAGCTCACAGGTTCAAGACCATCCTGAGCCAGGGTGAGACCCTGTCCCTATCTTTAAAAATAGCCAGGCATTGTGGTGGGCACCTATAGTCCCAGCTTTTTGGGAGGCTGAAGCAAGAGAATTGCTTGTACCCAAGAGTTGGAGGTTGCTATGAACTATGACACCACACATTCTACTGAGGGTGAGAGAGTGAGACTGTCTCAAAAATAAACAAAAAAAAAAAAGAGAGAGAAAAAACACCTGCTGGAAACATTTGCATACAGGCTTTTGTGTAAGCATAGCTCTGTTTTCTCTTGGGTAAATCTAGGAATGGGATTACTGGCTAGCATTATCTCAGTTTTAATGATAGTCTAGAGAAGGCACATTCTCTTCAAAATTCTCCTTTCTGGAGCTTAAGTAAATACCACATAATATTGACTATTACTTACTATGTGGAGAAATACCTGGTGACTGTTTTTCAAGTAAGAAAAACAGTTGTTACACAGATAGTAGAATGGGGATACCTAAATTGAAATCTCTTTAATGCTTCTGATTTTTGTTTTCCAACCAAAATGGGTCTCTAAGTGCTACTGCTACTACCAAAGAGTACAGATTTCAGTAAACAATTAATTGTCTTGCTCATGTTTTCCCACCCAGCTCAATAACTTACCTTGTGGTTTGTTTTCATGTTAGTTAACTAAGTACATTCAATCCTCATTGGCACATAAAAATGCTGCTCACTATTAGAGTATGAGATAAGCAGAAGAAACGCATTATAAGAGTCTGAGGTGGTTCTGGGAAGGACTTGTTCAGCTGTAGAGGACTCTGGGGAATAAAGACTGGCTGGCATGGTTGATCCTGCTGCCAGGGCAGTCGAAGTTCGATATTGGAGAGAGAATAGCTGTTTTCTGAATACTAATTTTGTACCCAGCAATCATCTTTTCTGAAATCCTCTCCATGTTGGTGGCAGTTTTTCAGGGGATTCTCTTCGTTTTTCTCAAGTATCCAATCATACTATCTGAAGGTAATCATTTTGCTCCCTCCTTTTGAGGTAATGCTTAATTCATTCTGTAGTTTTACTGCAGTTATTTCTTTCTCTAGTTTTATTACGTTAGCTGTTACTTATAGTAATTTGATAGTGGTGATAGTGGACAACCTTGTTTTGTTCCTGACTAAAATGGTTTGTATATTGTTTTCTCATTAAGTTAGATATGCTGACTTTTGGTTAAGGTAGATATATTTGGTCATCTTAAAGGAGTATCCCGGCTCAGCACTTATAGCACAGTAGTTATGGCTTCAGCCCCAAGCACTGAGGGTGGCAGGTTCAAACCTGGCCCGGGCCAACTAAACAACTGCAATAAAAAAAAAAAAAATAGCCGGGCATTGTGGTGGGTGCCTATAGTCCCAGGTATTTGGGAGGCTGAGGCAAGAGAATTGCTTGGGCCCAAGAGTTTGAGGTTGCTGTGAGCTGTGATGCCACGGTACTCTACCAAGGTTGATATAGTGAGGCTGTCTCAAAAGAAAAAAAAAAAAAGATTAAAGGAGTATCATTTCATTCTTATTTTGCTAAGAATTCTGTAATAATGGATATTAAATTTTATCATATGATGTTTCAGCATTTATAGAGATGACTATAATTTCTCTTAAAAGCTATTATTAGAATAAGTTGTGTTTTTAGTTTTCCTCAATATTTAACTATCTGTTACATTCTTGTACTAAATCTCAGTCCCACTTGGTTTTGATATAGTACTCCTTTAAGTCACTACTGGACTGCATTTGCTAATATTTTATTTAGGACCTTTGCATTGGTATTCTCTCTTGATCTGTGGATGTAGATTTTGTTTTACTTTGTTGTCATTGTTATGTTTGATTTTTTTTTTTTTTTTTTTTAAGTTCCATGCTCTGGAATAGTTTTATATTGGAATTTTCTGTTCTTTACACATTTGAGAATGATCTCCTATAAAACAACATGGGTACAGTGCTTGGGGAGAAGGGAGGGCTTAAGTATAACTTTTTCTTTTTTTTTTTTGAGACAGAGTCTCACTATGTTGACCTCAGTAGAGTGCTGTAGTGTCACAGCTCACAGCAACCTCAAACTCTTAGGCTTAAGTGATTCTCTTGCCTCAGCCTTCCAAGCTGTTTGGCAGGCCCGGACTAGGTTCAAACCCACCAGCCTCAGTGTATATGTCCGGCACCCTACTCATTGAGCCACAGGTGCCGAGCCATGGAAGGTCTACTTTTAGATCTTTGAGGATTCTCCATACTTCTCTCCAAAAAGGCTGTATTAATTTGCAATCCCACCAGCAGTGTAATTTTCCCTTTTCTCCGCATCCATATCAGCATCTGGTGTTTTGGGACTTTATGATGTGGGCTTATCTTACTAGGATTAGGTGATATCTTAGAATGGTTCTGATTTGCGTTTCTCTGATGATTAAAGACTATGAGCATTTTTTCATGTGTTTATTGGCCATTCATCTGTCATCCTCAGAGAAATTTCTGTTTGAATCTCTTGCCCACTTATAGAGAAGGTTGTTTGCACTTTTCTTATTACCGTATATACTTGAGTATAAGCCGAGTTTCTTCGGCACAAAATTTGTGCCAAAAAACCCGAACTTGGCATAAATTTTGTGCTGAAAGAACTCGGCTTATATTCGAGTATATACGGTATTTGAGTTCTCTGTAGATTCTCTTTATCAGGCCTTTGTCAGATTCATAACATGCAAAAATGTCCTCCCATTCTGAGGGATGTCTGTGTGCAGTACTCTTAGCTTTTTAGCTTTACCAGGCACCATGGCTCATGCCTGTAAACCTAGCCCTTCGGAGGCCAAGGCAGATGGATTGCCTGAAATCAAGGGTTTGAGACCAGCCTCAGCCAGAGTGAGACTTTGTCTCCAAAAATAGCTGGGCATTGTGGTGGGCACCTGTAGTCCTAGCTAGTCAGGAGGCTGAGGCAAAAGAACTGTTTTAACCCAAGAGATTGAGATTGCTATGAGCTGTGATGCTATGGCACTCTACAGAGAGCAACAAAATGAGACTCTATCTAAAAAAAAAAAAAAGCCCTTTAGTTTGATCAAGTCCTAGTTATCTATTTTTGATGTTCTTGCAATTGCTAGGGGTGGGGGTGGGGTGGGGTGTCTTTCTCATAAAGTTTTTTCCCAGGTCAATATCTTCAAATATTTTCCCCACAGTCTCTTCTATAATTTCTATTGCTTCATATCTTAAAATTTAAATCTTTTATCCAATAAGAATCAATTTTTATCACCAGTGAGAGGTGCGGGTCCAGTTTCAGTTTTCTGCATGTGGATAATCAGTTCTCCCAGCACTGTTTGTTAAATAATGATTCTTTTCCCAACTGTATGTTTTTGTTAGGCTTATCAAAGATTAAATGACGATATATGGCTGTGGCTTGGTTCATCTCTAGATTCTCTATCCTATTCCACAGATCTAGGTCTCTATTTTTATGCCAGCAACATGCTGTTTTGATCACTATAGCCTTGTAATATAACCTTAAGTCTGGCAATGTGATGCCTCCAGATTTATTTTTATTTCTATGAACTGTATTTGCTGTTCAGGGTATTTTCTGATTCCATATGAATCAAAGTACTACTTTTTCAAGATATTTAAAGCATACCATTGATGCTTTGATGGGGATTGCATTAAATCTATAGATTGCTTTGGGTAATATGGACATTTTGATGATATTGATTCTTCTCAGTCATAAGCATGGTATGTTCTTGCATTTGTTGACAAATTCTGCTATTTCCTCTCTCAAAGTTTCATAATTCTCTTTATAGAGATCTTTTATGTCTTTTGTTAGATATATTACAAGGTATTTCATCTTCTTTGGTGCTATTGTAAAAGGAATAGAGTCTTTCATTTTGTTCTCGGCTTGACAATTGTTGGCATATACTAAGGCTACTGATTTGTGGGTATGATTTTATAACCCAAGAGCCTAATATTCCTTGATCACTTCTAAAAGCTTTGTAGTTAAGTCCCTGGGGTTTCCAGGTATAAGATCATGTCATCTGTGAAGAGGGAGAGTTTGACCTCCTCTGTCCACATTTAGATTATTTTGATCTCCTTCTCTTGCCTGATTGCAATGGTTAGGACTTCCAACACTCTGTTAAATAGCAGTGGAGACAGATAGCAACCTTGTGTGATTCCAGATTTGAATGGAAATGTTTTCAATTTTACTTCATTTAATATGATATTGGCTGTGGGTTTGCTGTAGATAGCCTCGTATCAGTTTAAGGAATGTTCCTTATAAGCCTACTCTGTTGAGTGTTTTTTATCATGAAAAGATGCTGGATATTGTCAAAAGCCTTTTTTGCATCAATTGAAAGAATCATGTTGTCTTTGTTTTTGATCATATTTAGGTAGTGTATTATATTTATAGATTTGCCTATTTTGAACCAACCTTATGTCTCTGGGATAAAACCCACTTGATCATGGTGCATAACCTTTTTAGGGTGTTGTTGTATTCTGTTTGCTAATATCTTGAATATTTTTGCATTGATATTAATGATATTGGTCTATAGTTTTATTTTTTTGTTGGGTCCTTTCGGGTTTGAGGATCAGGGTGATATTTGCTTGATACAATGTATTGTATACAAGAGGAGGATTCCTTCTTTTTCTATATTTTGGAAAAGTTTATGCATTATAGAAACTAGTTCCTCTTTGAACGTTTGATAGAATTATGGTGTGAACTCATCTGGTCTAGGGCTTTTCTTTTTGTGGAGATTTTGAATAATGTATGCTATTTCAGTACTTGATATTGGTCTATTCAAGATTACTAAATCTTTCTGGCTGAGTTTTAGAAGGTATCCTGCTTGCGGATATTGGTTCATCTCCTCTACATTTCCATATTTCTGGGAATAGAGTTTTTTGTAGTAATTGTTGAGAATCTTTTGTATTTCTGTGGCATCTGTTATTTCTCCTTTATCATTTCTGACTATAGGTATTAGAGATCTTGCTTTTCCTTTTCTCATTAATTTAGCTAAGGGTTTATCAATTTTATTAATCTTTTCAAAGAACCAACTTTTGTTTTGCTGATCTTCTGAATAATTCTTCTGTTTTGTTTCCTTTTTTTTTTTTTTTGCCTTCCTGGCATTTTCTTAGTTGTTTTGCTAGGACATTTACATTCTTATGCCTGGCTGCTTACAGAAGTTTCTCCTTCATATTAACATTGGCTAAATTAGTCTTGGCGCCCATAGCAAAGTGGTTACGGCACCAGGCACATACACCGAGGGTGATGGGTTCGAACCTGCCCCAGGATAGCTAAACAACAATGGTAATTGCTACAAAAAACAGCTGGGCATTGTGGCAGGCACCCGTAGTCCAAGATACTTGGGAGGATGAGGGAAGAGAATCACTTAAGCCCAAAAGTTTGAGGTTGCTGTGAGCTGTGATGCCACAGCACTCTACCAAGGGTGACACAGTGAGACTCTGTCTCAAAAAAAAAAAAAAAAAAAAAAAATTGGCTAAATTAATTACAATGTGTGTCTTTGTTTGGATTGAGTCATGCTTGGCTTCTGAAACTATCTCAATTTCTGTGTCTTTTGCAATACTTGGGAAGTTCTCTGCCATAATGACTTGGAGCAGAGAATTGCCTTTGGGACCATCCTCTTTTCCTTCAGGAATCCCTATAATTCGGATGTTTGATTTCTTAGAGTAATCCCATAACTCTTTCAGAGAATATTCTGTTTTCTCCATTTTTCTACCTCTTTGAATGCTTGGGCTAGTTCAAAAGTCTTATCTTCTTTATCTGAGATTTTTTCTTCATACTACTCAATTCTATTTCTGAGGGACTCTACTGTATTTTGAAGCTCCTCAAATACCTTGTCCAATTCCGTAAGCTCTACTGTATCTTTCCTCCTTATGTCCATATCCTTGGTGACTTCTGTCTTTGAATTCGTTAATTTTCAAGAGAACTTCTGAACTATTTTTTGGTTCTCTGTTTCCATCTTTTCCTCCATTCCAATTATCTTATTAGCCATCCATATTCTAAATTCTTTTTCAGACATTTCAGCAACTTCTCTGTGAATGGAATTCTCTGTTCTATTTTCTTTGACATCCCCAGGAGACATTGATCTGCTCTGATTTTTCATGTTGCCAGAGTTCTTTAGCTGATTCCTCCTCATGAGTATTTTCAGCTTCTTCCTCTTTTTCTCTTTTTTAATGTGTTAATTATACTTTTTTAGTTGAATTGATAGGTTGTCCCTGATGAGTCCACTCCTCACCACTGCAGTGTAACTGCCGTACTAACAAAGGCAGATAAGTGGTGAATCTACAGCTCCAGACAGTGTCTCGAGGGGGAAAAGAATCAGTAGGCAGTACTGGCCCAGAGTTCCAATCAATTGCTCTTCCAGTGTTGGCTCCACTGCCCAAAGTTCAGTCCAAAGTCACTTAAACCCCAGCCCCACACACCCAGTTGAGCTCAGAGAGCCCCTCCTGGTGAAGGCTGGAGGTCCAAAGTTCAGTCAAAGTCACATAAACCCTGGCTCTTCCCCCACAACTGAGCTCAGAGAGCCATGCCTGGCAGAGGGGGCAGGTCCAAAGTTCAGTCACAAGTCAGAGTCATTTAAGTACCAGTCCCCACCCACCCAACAGAGCTCAGAAGTTGTCCTGATGGGCAGAAAACAGAGCTGTCAGAGAATTCCTGAACAGCTGGAGATAGGTAGCACCCTCTCCCCACAAAAGCTTGGACTGCCCTGCTACTGTTCTCACACTGCAGCTCAATAGTCAGCAGACTGCCCAAGCTTCCCAGTGAGCCATCAAATACTCAGATGATACAGGGGGCAGTTATTCCGGCAACTGGAGTGGGGGAAGGGCGATCTAGGTGATCAGGATTGCAGGAAATCTATTTGGGTTTTTGTGTCTGACAAAATGTGGCCAAGTCTCAATGGTGGGCCCTCAATAATAAAGGAGGACTGGGACTTAGCAACTGCTCTCCCATGGAATAAGGTGAGGAGACTTTTGAATCCAGTTCACTTTGGTCGCCCAGGGCGAAGCTCCCTTTGAGGGAAAGGTTCTCCCTTCCTCTGGGAGCTGGGCTCGTACCTATTGTTCTTCTTCCACTTTCTTGTTTCTGCTGCTCAATTCACCCTGGGTGATGTGTAACTCACACAGTCCTCTCAGTGTGGGGCTTCTCTCATTAGGCTTCCATCTACTTCAGTCAAATTATCTCTCCCTTTGGGCATGAGCCCCTGGTGTTTCTAGTCAGCCATCTTCCGTCATTTCCGTGATATTCATCTTTGTCTAGCACATTCCTATAACTTGGCTATATAAGAGCTAGCATTCTTATTTACTTCAATCCTCCAGGAACAGGCCATGCAGCAGCACAACCGCCCTCCCTGGCTGGCGGCTAGTGGCTCCTCCGTGTCCTCGCCCAGTGTGCTGGGTGCAGGTCACAGGTCCCCAAGGCCACTTTGAACCTACTACTATGTATGGGGGGGTTGGGAATGTCAGGTGATTAAGTCTGAAGAGTGATCAAGGGGCAGTCAAGGAGAAGAGACAGAAGAACATTACTTTTCCTTTGATCTTTTTTTTCTTAAAAACATATTTTTAAAGGTCCAAAAATAGTTTAAATTTTTTGCAAGATGTGAAATGTATAGTCAAACTAATAGTACTTTTCTTTTTTAAATTAGAAAAAGTTTATTTTTTCCCTGATTATTATTGAAAGAAATTTCTGCTTATCTACTTCTAACTTTCCATTGATGGGGCTCCTGTTCTCTTCCCAAAGATGATCGATCATTTGGGTTTTAGAGCAACTGTCTTAAAGAATCCTTCCTGATAAAACAAAGGAATTTTAGGCTGATTTCATGCCTGATATGCAATAATAAAGTCCTAAGCCTAAATAATAACCAGGAGAGAAGGGTAGCAAGGATTAACAGAACTCAGCACCATTGGAAAGCCATGAGAAAAGCATGAGAGTCAACACGGCACCACCACCAGAGACTGCCCAATAGACCAGAGGATGGTGGGTTTGACCCTCATAGTTACTCAGAGGCAAGTTCTATATGAGCATCAGAAAACACAGTTAGGATAGCTTGGTCAAATACAGGGTACTGTCAAGAGTCAGGGCTGCAATTTCAGGAACACAAGTAAGGAGGACAACAATGAGGGCAGCCAGAGCCCACCCACTCCTGCACAGCTTGCTGGCCGAAGAACCCCAGGTATCAGCTTATTAGGGAGGAAATGGCAGAAGACTAACCAAGGAGGGTCAGTAAACTGGTGAGTCTATGCTTTTTTGGTTTAAATCATCCAATAAATAAAAACAAAAAGTGTAAAGCCTCATTCCATGCACTGCAGTGTATATGAATTTTAATACAGCCTATTAAGTTCTGGCAAAAAAAAAAAAACAAATAAAATGTATTGGTATGAACAAAACTTAAATTTGTTGGATCTGGCTGGTTGGTATACCCTATAACCAGTACTTTTCAAATGAAATCACTGGGCCCCATCCTTGTACAGATGCCCCAGCAGCCACTTTGGAATTTGAAGAGTCAGGGAGAAAAGTGGGAAATGAATATTCTCATTTTGAAGAGAACAGCTCTACTTTCACCTACGTGTAAAATAAACTATTTTAACATGTACATTTATAAAAATTGACATTAAAATTATTATTATTATTATTATTTCTAAGCTTTGGGACACTGCATGTCTTCTTGGTGGCCTACTGCTGTCACTTGATTTGCTACCAACACCCTTCTGCAACAGTTTGGCCCTAATGTACTCACTGGGAGGGAAACAGGATAGACCATCCAGCCCACGGCTAACAAGTCAGTCCGTTTTCTGATGCCATATGTATATGGCATTTAATGAAAGAATTTCATTGCACAATTAGTTTTAGAAGGTCTTTACCCTAAACAATGTTCATTTTCTTGAGCTGTTTACTAGGAAACATTCTCTTGTAACTTACAAGGTGAAAGGTAAAATATATTTTCCATCACCTTGAGAAAGGCACATTTGTCTGAGTCTGAATTTTTTCTGCTTGCAAGTGTTACAGTAAGCTGCTCTTTAATAGCTGCTCACCATGTAAGTGTAGGTAAAGGACAGTAATTGAAGTTAATAAAAATTATTCATTTCACAAAAGCATTTTACAAAAATTACATCTGTATATGTTTGTGTTTGTATGAAAAATAGCGTATATACTCAAGTATAAGCCGAGTTTTTTCGGCACAAAATTTGTGCCGAAAAACCCGAACTCGGCACAAATTTTGTGCCGAAAAACTCCACTTATACTCGAGTATGTATGGTATCTGAAAGGACATACTCTGGAAGATGAGATTTGCTGAGGGAGAAGTTTCACCTTTTTCTTTTATTTGTGGTACTATTTAAGTTTTATCATTTTTACAATTAAAAAAAAGTAAATATGGCCCGGCGCCCATAGCACAGTGGTTATGGCGCTAGCCACACACACTGAGGCTGGCGAGTTCAAACCCAGCCCGGGCCTGCCAAACAACAATGACAACTACAACCAAAAAAATAGCTGGGCATTGTGGCGGGCTCCTGTGTTCCCAGCTACTTGGGAGGCGGAGGCAAGAGAATCAACTGAGCCCAGGAGTTTGAGGTTGTTGTGAGCTATAACGCCACGGCGTTCTACCTAGGGTGACACAGTGAGACTGTCTCAAAAAATAAATAAATAAAATAAAATAAATATGGGACCAGGCACAGGGGCATGTGTTTATAGCCCCAGCTATTTAGGGGACTGAGGTTAGAGCATCACTTGACCCCGGTAGTTCCAGACTCGCCTGAGCAACTTATAGAGACTCCGTCTGGGGGGAAAAAATGCCAATATGTAAAGAGAAAAAGTACAGCTGCATAATGGCTCATGCCTGTAATCCTAGCACTCTAGGAGGCCAAGGCAGGTGGATTGCCAGAGCTCAGGAGTTCAAGACCAGCCTGGGCAATAGTAAGACCTCCATTTCTAAAAAAATACCCAGGTATTGTGGCAAGTGCCTGAACTCCCAGCTACTCGGGAGGCTGACGCAAGAAAATTGCTTGAGCCCAAGAGTTTGAGGTTGCTGTGAGCTACGATGCCAGGGCACTCAACCCCAGGGCAACTAGAGAGTGAAAGAGCATTTTCCCAAAATGAGGCCTGAAAACAGTTGATCTAAAAAATTCTCTGATAAAAAGGACCTAGATTTAACCAGGCTTGGCAAGCAGCATGTCCTCACCCCTGAGAGAGCACAACATCCTTCAGCATCTTAAAGGTGCCATAGAGTCCTGCCAGGAGCAACAGAGGAACCCAGCACACCAACGCCAGAGAGCAGCAGTGCCTGGCACAACTGGATCTGAACTACACACGGGAATCCTGAGTCGGGCCTGAACAAGTCAGTGCATTTACTGGCCTCTCCCTGAACTCTAGACATCCAAACAGGGCCACGTTTATTTCTAAGCTTTGGGACACTGCATGTCTTCTTGGCCTACTGCTGTCACTTGATTTGCTACCAACACCCTTCTGCAACAGTTTGGCCCTAATGTACTCACTGGGAGGGAAACAGGATAGACCATCCAGCCCACGGCTAACAAGTCAGTCTGTTTTCTGAACAGAAGTTGAAACATAACTGGATTAGGGATATAGCTATGTCTTAAAGTACTGCAAGTATATGTAACAACTCACTGATGAAAAACATGCAACAAAGAGAGATAAGGAGTTACAAACTCAAGCAGAGGTAGAATGAAAATGGAAAACAAATGGAAAACCAGCTTCACCTTCCAATTTTTCAGGAATCTGGCCAAGAGGTCAGCAGCTGAGCAAGGGCAGAAGACAGAACTAGAGGGAAGGGGGCAAAGTGCAACACTGAGCCCAGTAGAAGAAGCAAAAGGGGACCTGCTCTAGAGGTGCTGGAAGACAGGACTGGGGTGGGGTGGGGTGGGGGTGGGGTGGGGTGGGGGCGGGGTGGGGGTGGGGTGGGGCGGGGCGGGGTGGGATAGGGTGCAGCAGCAGTAATGAACCTCCTATAACTGGCTGAGAGCTGGGACCACCTGTAAAGCATTAGTTGGGTTGGAAACCACGTACAGATAGACCTAACAGATATACTGCACTTAAAGTTTATATGATTGTGTTTCTTAAAAGGTTCATACCTCCCTTAATTATACCTCAAAGATCTATATTTGTATACCCTAAATCCTGGCAACAGCATTCATTATAACTGACTACTCATTTACTAGGAATCCAGAAAGACAAAGTAGAATACTTAGGTTTTTTTAAAAAATAGTATTTTAGCTTTGCAATTTTTCTTCATAATAATGAGCTATTATGTATAGGGTTTCTCCTCTTTTTTTTTTTCTTAACAAGAAATTACATGCAAGCCAAATAAGACAAAATGCAAATCTGGAGGTTCTTGTGGTAACAGTAATCAGCTCATAGTACAAAAATCTCCTGTCACTGTAACCTGGCTATGCTGGAGAGTAAATCTCTTATTTACCATTTTCATAACCATAATATTTAACATATGTGTGCCAGGACTTACGAATGTAAAACATTCTGAATTTACAAAAACAAATGAATTATATTTATATAGAAACACTTAACTGCAGGGCTCTTCTAACCAATAAGCTCCCCTACTACAATGAAGATATGAAGTTGTTTACAAGGCCTGAGTCCAACTTTCTGATCAAGAACACATCTACTATATACACCAAGTAACATACACAGCAATAGCAAACCACAGTCAGCAATCAGGGCCCAAAATGCTGAAACCTCTGTATGTTCCCCTCAGGCACTGGCTCTCCTCCCTCCAAGTCCACACTGGGCAAGTATCCAACAATGTGTAAAGCACCTGACAAGCACTTCTTATGCCATTTACAGGGTGCACTAATGACATGATTAACACTCTGATGCACAAAGGCAGTTCTGAGGATTTGGGGAAAGCCTGGCAATGCCACCACCTACCATTTGACCACTACCAGGGCTCAGAAGCTAAGTGTCTTAAAACATTATCATGTTTATCCTCAAAACGCAACCTCGGAGTAGGTATCGCCTCCATAATACAGACCAAAAATTAAGACCCAGAGAATGCACAGAGTCTTAGACTACAAAATAAAATGATTCAAGTTCAAATATTTGTTCTTATTAGTGCCCTGAATTCTCTGAGCATCCATGTTCTCAACTGCAAAATGAGGGAATCACCACCTCTTCACAGCATTTGTCAGGATTAAAGCACTCTGAGGGCTTGAAAGGGCTCTACTACAGTACATACATTATTTTAAAACTGTTAAGTATTCCCATGGAAAATTAAAACTTTTTCTGAAAATATGGAATTAGGAAATTCTCATCACACATTCCTGATTGTCTCAGACCACACATGGGAAGATTCAATGGGAAGGATCTTAGGAAGAAGGTGTCAGGACAACAATGGGGAGGGGGGTGTCTGTTGTTACACCTGAGAATCGGGGTCCCCAATGACCATACGAGAGAGCCAGACACTGATGCAATCACACGAGAGTGTTTATTCAAGCTCGAGCCTGGGCTGCCAGCACTCCCAGATGCAGCTGGGACCGAGAGCCCCATGCTCGCGGCACGTGGGGTTTTTATGAGGTGAATATGGGGTGAGGGGTGTGGGAAACAAAGTGTGGCCCCTGGATTGGTTATTTCTTATGCCTGTACTAGAGTTTAAAGCTGATTGGGTCCCGCCAATCTTAACGGCCATGTGGCAGGGAGGAGTGTGGTTTACTAAGAAACGAAACTAGGAGAAATGAAACTAGGAACTTTCAGGTTTGCTCTAAATGGAGGATGAAAGCCCAAAATGGCATCACTGGGTCCTTCATTCCCCCCTTCTCCTTGTAACTAAGAGGACCCAATCATGGGACCTCAGTGTCAGGGGAGCTTAAGGGCTGATACTGGGCTCTGAGAACCATGAGTTGCACTGCCCCAACTCGTTTTTTTTATAAAGTGTATAGGTCTGTTAATTACACATGGTCCTATTGTTAAGGCTAGTAAGAGCAGGATTAGGGGTCCAGCTATGGTAGAAATAAGGGTGGTAAGCCACAGGGACCAATTAAACGTAGCCTCATACCAACTCTGGGCTTGTTCTCTCTCTTGTCTGCATTTCTGTAGTCCCTCCTGTACTAGGGTCATGGATTCTTTATCCCAGAATAGTCAGCTTAAAACAGCATTCCTCACCTAAAGCAGCGCACAATCCTCCTTGCTGCAAAAACAGCAAGTCGAGACCCCTCGGGTTCTGGAGCACTACTTCAGAGAGGGAAATGAGGGACTCCTAAAGTAGAGTAATGGATTTTTCTATTCTTTCTATATCTAGACCGATGGCTGCTCACAGTGCCCCATAATTTTTATCTTGGAGGACTAGAGCTGAGATTCCGGTGCCTGCACCTGTTAACCCCAGTCCTAACAGGGCAAAGATGGTGAGAACAGGTTCCCTTTTGAAACAAAGGCCTGTTAACATAAATGGATTGCTGTATATTTAACTATTAATGTAGAATAATAAATATATAAATACAATATAGATGATATGCTGTAATAATCTGATATACATAATAAATATACTGTAATAAGTGAAAAAAAAAGAAACAAAGCCCTGTGCTTTCAAATCTCTGAAAAATAGTTTATGGTAAATTGGTCTCAGTATCAATTGCACAAGGACACAGTAGTCTCTGACTGCATTTAATACTCCAGAATGTATGCACGGAGCCACGTCCATGGAGCAAGCCGACCAGGCATCTTTGGGGGGCAGTAAATACCTGATCCCGTTCCAGTGGTAGATATTATTACATAGGTGCCTGTGGGAGGTGGGCACCCGTCCCAGCCGAGTTCCCTTCCCCGAGACAGATTGGAAGGTAAGAAGAGGGTGACTATGCTGATGCTAGCGGCAATCTGCGGCCTCATCAGGAGTAAAGCTATCTTGGAGGGCTATGCTCTCAAAGTAGGGGGGCTTCACATCAAGACAGAGCCAGCATGCATTAGTTAACTCCAGCTGCGATTAAGTACCCGATAGGTGCTGACGAGGAGGTCCCAAATAGGATCTGGGGGCCCGGTAAGGTTAATTGGTGAGGGACTGAGAAAGGGACTAGGAGAGAGGGGAGCAGGGGATGTAGAGGCGGGGAGTAGGGGCGGAGTAGCCAGAGCCACATAGGTGGCACTCAGGCAGTTCCAATTCTCTTTCTGAACCTGCTGCAAAACTGTGTTAGGGCCAACAGCTAAAGAGTAGGGGGCGGTATAGATAACCTTTAGGATGAACATAACCCCTTTGTCCATGTAGGGCAACCAAACTCTATCATACAGGCAAATTCCCTAACTCTTACCCCATTCCCATCCTGCTGCCTTTTTCCCTGTAGCCGTGAACCTGATGAGTATGGGGTTGCAAAGTTGATCTGGATGACCCCATGCTCCTGTTCATTGGCAAGATGGTGGGGCTGCCGTGGCTCACCATACTGTACTGAAGTCCCCTTTGTGAGGAGGATCCCACCAGATTTGGCCCGTGGAGACACAACTCCATGCTTGGCTGAAAAAATGCTTGACTCCGCCACACTTGTCTACCCTGTAACCAGGGCACACGTAATAGTAGCTGGTGTCCCATCCAATGGTTCCAATTAAGTTGTCTAAGTCTACCTGTAAATCCATATATCAGTTGCCCTGAGGGTGCAAGCCCCAGGTCTAGTTTAGAATTCCTCCTTTGGCTCCCAGGATCTGCCAGGTGATGTTAAAAGGTTGTGGGCTGCTAAGGACTTGGCGTGAGCTTGAGCAAGGGGTGCACACACTTAATAAGAGAGTTAGGACTGTCATCAGAGCAACTGTGTTGTACGCTTGAATTTGAGCTTGAGTGGGTTAGCAGGGTTTTTCTCAAGCTTCCATTGTGAAGTGTAATCCTCCTTGATGGCAAACAGATCTGCTAACTGGACGTGGGTGTGATGGACCCATGCAGCAATGCCATCGACCTTGAGTGCAGTGCGGGTGGTCAGGATCACAGTATAAGGCCCTTTCCACCATGGTTCAAGAGTTTCCTGCCAGTGTCTCTTGAGATAGACCTAGTCCCCTGGCTGGAACTTATGAGGCTCTGGGATCAGGCCTGCCACATAGGTGGCACTCAGGTGGTTCCAATTCTTTCTGAACCTGCTGGTGATAGCGGAGGGAAAGGAGAAAATCCTCATCATTTGCCTCTGTTAAAAGATCTATGCGGTTGTTTGGAATAATACATGGTCTCCCATAGAGAATTTCATAGGGAGAGAGACCTAGGGTATTGGGGGAATTTCTGACCCTATATAAGGCAAAAGGAAGGAGAGCCACACAGTCCCCACCAGACTCTAGGGTTAATTTTGTTAAGGTCTCTTTTAAAGTTCTATTCATTCTTTCTACCTGTCCTGAGCTCTAGGGCCTGTACACACAATGCAATTTCTAGGTTGCTCCCAGTGCTGTGGCTACACCCTGAGTTATATGAAATATAAAGGCTGGCTCATTGTCTGAGCCAATTATAGCTGGCAGTCCATACCTGGGAAGAATGTCCTCTATCAGCTTTTTCGCCACAGTTTGAGCAGTTTCATGTTTTGTGGGGAAAGCTGCTACCCATCCTGAGAAGGTATTTACAAAGACTAAGAGATACTTGTACCCATACCAACCAGGCTTAATCTCTGTGAAGTCCACCTCCCAATATGCACCCAATATGCTTGGTGCCCCTTGTGCAGGTGCCTTGAGTCTTAGGCCCAGCTCAGGCATTAGTGAGCTGGCAAGCTTTGCAAGCATTAACTATCTGATCTACTTTTGCAGCTACTTGCTTGATCTTAATCCGTGCATGTCAGATTAGATCTCTTAACATCCTGCTGCCCATATGGGTTGCCTGGTGCACACGCAACAAATGTCTAACCCCAGCTGCGCAGGGAGGATGATTTTTCCATCGGCTGTGCGCCACCAGCCGTTATACTGGGAGGGGTTATGTGCCTGAGGGATGGTGCGGATCCATGCCAAGTCCTCAGGATTGTATTTGGGCTCTTCTGGTAGGACTGGAGGCCCAGTGTCAGGTAGGTTAACTGCCAGGGCCTGTGTGGCTCTGAGGGCTGCACTTCTGACAGTCTTGTCCGCCTGATGATTGCCCTTTGCCACTGGGGTAGTGGGTTTTTGGTGTCCTGGGCAAAGGATAATGGCTAGCTTTTTTGGTAGCCAGACGGCGGCTAGTAAGTCTAGTATTTCTAGTTTGTTTTTAACAGTCCTCCCCTCCGCTGTCAGCAATCTCCTCTCCCAGTAAATAGCCCTGTGTGTGTGAGCAGTGGTGAACGCACACTGGCTGTCAATATAGATATTATGCTTTTTCCCTTAGCCTAGGACTAAAGCCTTGGTAAGGGCAATTAATTCAGCCCACTGGACGGAGGTTCCAACTGGAAGAGGTTCAGCCCAAAGTGTACCTGCCTTGGAGACCACTGCTGCCCCTGAGTACTGCTGGCCATCTTTTATGAAACTACAACCATCTGTGAACCAGGTCTCCTCAGTGTCCTGCAGCAGATCCCCCACTTGGGCTAGGATGTCCTGGCAATTGTGAAGTGGTGTCTCCACATCCAGGTTGGGCAGGAGAGTGGCGGGGTTTGGGGCAGTGCTGGGCAAGAACTGGATTCGTGGTGGGTTTAGTAACAAGCTCTCGTAGTGTGTTAGACACGCATTGCTCATCCACTGGTCCAGGGGTTGTTTCAAGACCCCTTTGATGGCATGGGGCATGGTCAGCAACAGTTCCTGCCCCATGGTGAGTTTGTCTGCGTCCTTTATGAACAGCACAGTGGCTGCCACAATGCAGAGGCAGGGAGGCCATCCTGACGCCACAAGGTCTAGTTTTTTTCTTAAGTAGGCTACTGGGAGGGTCCAGGGCCCCAAGGTCTGGATCAACACTCCCTTGGCTATGAGGGTTACCCAGGGCTCGGGGAGGAGATCCGAAACCCATCCCCTCTAGTCACTGAGTTCCCCAAGTTCTAGGATGTGGGCTCAGTTTCCAGGGAGATCCTCATTGTCTTGGTTTTTTTAGGCATTCTCTGGCCCAGTGGCCAGTCTCCCTGCAGTATGCACACTGATCTCTCCATAACCGAGGTCAATCCCTCAGGGTTGGCAACTCCCTACCTACTCCGGCATCCAGTTTCCGCAGCCTCTGCTCCTTCTCTTCAGAGCTGCTCACTGTGGCAGCAAGCAGGATCTTAGCAAGGTCCTTGGTTTGCTTGTTGCTGGCATGTGTCTGTTTTTCCTCTGGGCTCACTCGGTTGTTGTATACTCATTCAGCCACCACCAGCAAGTCCTGCAGGGACTTCTCTGCCAATCTGTCTATTCTCTAAAGTTTTCTCTTAATGTCAGGAGCTGACTAACAAAAGCCATCATAATAGCTGCCTTACTACTCTCTGCCTCTGGATCCATGGGCGTGTAAGTGCAGAATGCCTCCATGATCTGCTCTAGGAAGGCGGAGGGGGAATCATCTTTCTCTTGCTGTACATTTCCTACTTTGGCAAAATGTGTCAGCTTCCTTGCCACTTTACGGAGACCCCCCCCCCCCCCCATTAGAGTCTGGTGGTAAACTCAGAGTCTCTCCTTACTTTCTGCCGTAATGAAATTCCAATCTGGCTGGGTCAGTGGGAATGCAGCCTCAATTAATACTGGGTTTGTGGTAGGCTGCCTATTGTCGTCTAGGACGGACTTCCGTGCCTCTGCCAAGATTCGGTCCCTCTCCTCGGTAGTGAATAGGACTTGTAGCAGCTGCTGACAGTTGTCCCAAGTGGTCTGATGAGTGAAAAGGATAGAGTCTAATAGGTCAATAAGGGTGGTTGGTTTTTCTGAAAACTTAGGGTTTTTTATTTTCCAGTTGTATAGGTCACTTGTGGTGAAAGGCCAGTAATGCAGGGTTCCCTCCTCAGAAGGGCCCACCACCCAGAGTGGTAAGGCCGTAGAATCAGCTACAGCCCACCCAGACTGTTCAGATGTGTCCTGTAAGGCCCTCCTCCGGGTATGCGGTGGACTACTGACAGGTGGCGCTGCTGCCGCTTTAACCTCTCCTGGGACCGGCTGGGCACTAGGGCATTCCTGGATCAAGGAAAGGTAGGGCAGGGGAAAAAGCTCTTCCAGGTCTGCCTCACTCAGCAAAACAGGATACAAGGGGGCAGAGGCAGGGGGTCTAGTCTCTTTGGGCTTAGGTTTTTCCCCACAGGGCAAACACTGTGCTGGCCTCGGTTTTCTCCAACCGAGATGGTAGGATACTTTTCAGCCAGGGAAGGGGGGTCCTCAACCAGGTCCTGCCAGGTGGTAATGTACGGGACCTGATCGGGATGGCCCGTCTTAGGCCTGTAGACAATATCCTTAAACTGGAGGATAAAAGGGAGGTGAAAGGTTCCTTCAGGCGGCCATCCAATGTTGAAGGTCGGCCATTCGTGCCTACAAAAGGTCTCAAGTTTATTTTTCTTCACCACTAGACCCAGATTCTGGGCTTGGGCCCGGAAGTCCTGGAAGTGGTCAAGGATAAGTGAAAGGGGACTCATCTGAGTCTGTCCCATCGTCAGAGTCGACCAGCCAACACACACACAACACACACTATACAAAAACAAAGGCAGACACAGCCTCGGGCTGAACACTGAAAGTGAATGGATGGCCTGGCGCTCGTCCACAGGCATAGCCCACTCCTAGTCAAAAGCCCTAAGGGGATCGATTCCACATGATCCCCACTGTAGGAGGCTAGGGATTCCACGTCCCAGCCTTCCCCTAGGGAGGTGGGAACATCTTCCGCTACCTCTGGTCAGTGGCCCTCCAGTGCGTCCACCTAGGCCATCTTCCAACCACAACTCAAAACCTGCACAGGACAAAAAGAATCCACAAAGACAAAGACAAAGACACATACACTTACCAGCCCTCCAGGTGGAGTCTCTCAGGGTCTTCGGGATCCCTGACGAGCCCCCAAATGTTACACCAGAGAATCAGGCTCCCTAACGACCATACGTCAGAGCCAGACACCGATGCAATCACACGAGGGCGTGTATTCAAGCTCAAGCCTGGGCTGCCAGCACTCCCAGACACAGCTAGGACCGAGAGCCCCATGCTCACAGCATAGGACTTGTAGCAGCTGCTGACAGTTGTCCCAAGTGGTCTGATGAGTGAAAAGGATAGAGTCTAATAGGTCAATAAGGGTGGTTGGTTTTTCTGAAAACTTAGGGTTTTTTATTTTCCAGTTGTATAGGTCACTTGTCAGTAGTCCACCGCATACCCGGAGGAGGGCCTTACAGGACACATCTGAACAGTCTGGGTGGGCTGTAGCTGATTCTACGGCCTTACCACTCTGGGTGGTGGGCCCTTCTGAGGAGGGAACCCTTCTGAGGAGGATATGGGGAGATGGGTGTGGGAAACAAAGTGAGGCCCCTGGATTGGTTATTTCTTATGCCTATACTAGAGTTTAAAGCTGATTGGGTCCTACCAATCTTAACGCCCAGGGGGCAGATCCACTCCGGGAGATAGAGAGGAGTGTAGTTTACTAAGAAACAAAACTAGGAGAAACGAAACTAGGAACTTTTAGGTTTGCTCTAAAATGGAGGATGAAAGCCCAAAATGGCATCACTGGGTTCTTCACTGTGTTCACACTGAACAACATGAACTGAGACAAAGGCCCTGGAATCAAACTTTGGACAATTTTCTAGTCCTGAATTTGAGAGAAAACCATATATATACTGGAATTCTGAAATCTCTATACACATATTTAT
Source organism: Loris lydekkerianus (assembly GCA_963574355.1). Lineage (NCBI taxonomy): Eukaryota > Metazoa > Chordata > Mammalia > Primates > Lorisidae > Loris > Loris lydekkerianus. Next base: position 24,653 of record CAUYPK010005102.1, on the reverse strand, counting down.
TTGAGTCACCCTCTTAAGAATGACCATTCTAAAGCAAATATAAGTAACACATGATTCAATGTGCAGCTTTGGGGCTATGTCAAAATACAAATAAATCTGACCAACATCTATTTGGAAGATCTAGAATTTTTTTTGGAGGGGAGGTGGACAGAGTCTCACCCTATTGCCCTAGCTACAGTGCCATGGCATCATAGCTTACACAACCTCATACTCTTGGGCTCAATTAATATTCTTGCCTCAGCTTCCCGAGCAGCTGGGACTACAGGCACCCACCACAACGCCTATCTAAAGAATATTACTTATATTACAAAGCAAAACGCATAATGGGCCTACAAGACTGTAGTTTCCCCTTTCTAATCCATGCAATTAGAAAAACATTAATGAATTTTGTTGAACTGTTTTAAGGCTTCACCTCATCATTTAGTAAATAGCTTTTGAGCACCTATTACATGGCAAGTACTTCCAGGCCTAGGAATACAAATATAAACAAGACATTTTAATCTAATAGACTCGCAGAACAAATTCATTACAACAGAAGATAATCAGTGCAATAAAAAGAGGTATACATGTTTATAAACTATTATCATTACTCCTGAATTATAGAAAACATTCCCATGTTGTTATGTCTTTTCCTGATAATTAGACCTGACATTCCTCTCTCTACTCCATCACATCATAATCCCACCGCTTTGTTTTTGTTTTGTTTTGTTTTGCTTTGCTTTGTTTTGTTTGAGAGTCTCACTTTGTCACCCTCAATAGGGTACAGTGGAGTCAGAGCTCACAGTGACTTCAGAGTCTTGGGCTCAAGCCTCTTGCCTCAGCCTCCCAAATAGCTGGGTCTACTGGCGCCTGCCACAATGCCCCATTAGTTTTAGAGATGGGGTCTTGCTCTGGCTCAGGGTGGTCTCAAACTCCTGAGCTCAAGCAATCCACTCTGCCTCAGCCTCCCAGAGTGCTAGGGCTACAGGTGTGAGTAATGCTTTCTTGTTAAAGCTACTCTTTTCATAATTCTACTCCTAAGGAATTATCTAAATTTAAATAGTAAATTAGGAATTATTGTAAGTCTATGGGTGAAAGAGTTGTTGCTGAAACAGACTCTGAAGCACACATCTGTAAGTAACTCACATCAAAAAAATAATAATGGACCAGGTACAGTGGCTCACGCCTATAAGCCTAGCACTCTGGTAGGTCAAGGCAGGAGGATGCCTTGAGGTCACAAGTTCAAGACCAATCTGAGTAAGAGCAAGAACCCATGTGTACTAAAAGTGAAAAAAGTTAGTGAGGCATGGTGGCACATGCCTGTACCAGCTACTTAGGAAGCTGAGACAGGAGGACAGATTACTTGATCCCAGGACTATGAGGTTGCTGTGAGCTAGGTAGATGCCATGGCACTCTAGGTTGGGTGAAAAAGTGAGACTCTGTCTCAAAACAACAATAACAAAAACCCATAATAGAAATTAGAAGATATTTACATTGTACAAGGATAAAAGTACCACAAATCAAATCTTGTGGGACACATTATAGGACAGAGCAGTGGAGCATTATGGTGGGGTCTTCTCACATCCCCATGGAACAGCAGGCTACTAAACCATGAAGACATACCAGGGTCTTTTGGAGGAGTGTCTTTTGCCATAATCTAGTAGGGTGATCCCATTTCTTCCAATCTCTCTCTTTCTCTCTCCCTATCTTTTTTTCTCCAACAGGACCTGGTGGGGGTTACAAGGGCATTTGCTTTATAATAACCCACTGAAAACAAAAAAGTTAAGGGATGCAATGTAAAATGTCTGCATTTCTAAAAAGTAAGCTACAGTTTAATAAGCTAAATAGCCAACTTATGAAGTTAAAAAAAGAACAATAAACCCAAAGAAAACAGAAGACATATTTTGGAAAGATAAAGTCAAATCTCATTGAAGAATTGCTGTTACTGCCAAATTAGAAGAGGGTGAGCAATATAAAAACTTGGGGAACAGAGTAAAAGAAACCTTTTCTGGACTCAGACTTCCAAAATGCCTATATGTTCTCATTCGTGTGTCTCACACTACTTCCTCCTCACTAGAACCAATAGCACAGCTGGCAGGGAGGCCACCTGACTGGAGGCCACCTGTTTGGAAGAAGATCAGCTCAATGAAGCTCCAGACCAGCCCACAGCTTTCCCCTTCCCCCCGATATGACTATACCCTACCCTTGTGCTCTCTCATACATCACAGGCATTCCTATTCCAGCATTTTATCATCTTTCATTTTACATATTTACTTAATGTCTTGACTTGTAACCTTTGTGAGATCAACAGACACTGGTTAATGTGGCTGGGTGCCATGGCTCATGCCTGTTCTGGGAGGCTGAGGCGGGTAGATAGCCTGAGCTCATGAATTCGAGCCCGGCTCTGAGCTAGAGTCAGATCCTGTCTCTAAAAATAACCAGGCATTGTGGCAGGAGCCTGTAGTCCCAGCTACTTGAGAGGCTAAGGTAAGAGAATTGCTTGAGCAAGAGAATCGCTTGAGCCCAAGAGTTGCTGTGAGCTATGATGACACAGCACTTATCAAGAGTGACAAAGTGAGGCTCTGTCTCAAAACAAACAACCAAAAAAGGATGAGATTGGTGGAAATGTGGTGATATGAAAAGGTATCCAAGATAAAGATACACTATTACACAAGAATAAGCTGTGTGTGTGCACATGTGGAATAGCACACACACCACCAGTAGATACCTCTAGGGATAGGACAGGAGGTTGCAAAAAAGGACTTAACTTTTCCCTTTACCTCCTTCAGAAGGATACAAAATTTTTAACATAGCACGCATTATATTTACTTATGTTTTAGTGCCTCAAACAAAGAATTTGTAAAAAATCATTTTGTCAGTGATCATTTCTATTAAAAAAACCACATGTCAATTTTATTTTTTTGAGACAGAGTCTTACTATGTCACCCTAGGTAGAGTGCCATGGCATCACAGCTCACAGCAGCCTCCTGGGCTTAAACGATTCTCTTACCTCACCCTCCCAAACAGCTGGGACTACAGGCACCCACCACAAGGCCCGGCTATTTTTTGATGCAGTTGTCATGGGCAGGGTTCGAACCAGCCTTTGTGTATGTGGCTGGCACCGAAATTACTGTGCTACAGGCGCTGAGCCACACATGTCAATTTTATACCCTAGCATAACTGAGTTTTCTCTTGTGTCCACAGAATCAAAGCTATTGTCAAGTGCTTCCACAACAACTAAGATACCAAAAAGCAGTCATAAATTCAGCATATATTCAAAGTGGAAGTCATAGCAGGCTTTTATTGAAATATCACAGTGGTATTCATAGCACTCCTAGGAAATGAATAACAACCATTTCTATGTTACAAATTCCTCCATTTTGCATTAAAATGGCCAGTCTTAGGGAGGTGCTATAAAAGAGTATTCAACAGACATGCTTTGAAAACTTAGTTGGAATCCTGGCTACCATTAGCTGGGTGATGAAATTCAACCTGTCTAGGCCTCAGTTAGAAAAATGAGAGTGATGTTGCCTGCCTGTTAAACCCTACCCCACTCCTCTGCTGCAACAGTAAACTTGTTTTATATGCTTACATGGACAACTGTTTCACTTAAATGACAATCACCTGTGACCTCAAGCATAGGATAGTAACTATTTAGTATTTAGGAGAAGGCAAAATGGTGGCAGCTACCTCAAGCAAACCAAGAGTATAATTATAGGCACTGTGATCTGGCAAGTCCATGGATAAGTCAAATCTTGAGTGACTGAATCTTCACCAATGCCATTGAGATACACAGAGAAAACAGATTTGTATGCCACAGCACCACTTATAGCCAGCTGAGGGTAGGCAGAGAGGGAGAGAGAAGCCACTCCTCCCACAACCATGGTACAAAATACACTTGACATACGTACTATCTCAGACACTGCACCCTAACTGGGGACCAAGCCAGCCACGGTCCTGCTACCTGGGCTTGGGGGAAAGCTGTGACCGTGCTGGTTGCCTACTCCACCTGTCCCAAATCCCAGATCATGGAGTCTAGCTCGTGAGTCAGGGTCGCTCAAAATCTAGGCATAGATTTTAATCATTTGATTAGATTTACTGATTTAATAACTTTTTTCCTTCTTTTTTTGCCCTTTTTAAAAAAAATCAGCAACCATCTATTTAGTAGAAGGTATACTGATTTTCCATTTATAATCATCAAGTAAGGTCTCCTTTTAAAATATATTTAAGTGTAAAAAGTGACTAAAAATTGAGAGACACTGCCTTTAGGAAACAACTGCAGATTCTGTTCCAAATACTACTTTAAGAGCTATGCTCCAGATGGACCCACCTGCACCATCTTAAACTCTGCCATCCACAAGGAGTGGCCCTGGCTATGTATGACTTCCACTGGGGTAATTTTACAATTCCATTTCTTTCTTTCTTTTTTTTTTTTTTAAAGACAGAGTCTCACTTTGTCACCATTGGTAGAGATTAGTAGAGTGCTATGTCGTTACAATTCACAGCAAGCTCAAACTCTTGGGCTCAGGCAATCCTCTTGCCTCTGCCTCCTGAGTAGCTGGGACTACAGATGCCCACCACACTGCCTATTTTTTAGAGACAGGGGTCTCACTCTTGCTCAGGATGGTCTCAAACTCCTGAGCTCAGATGATCCACTTGCCTTAGTCTCCCAAAGTGCTAGGATTACAGGCATGAGCTGCCACACCCACCAGCCATACAATTCCATTTCTTCTACCTTTTCTAAATGTACTTTTCATTACTTGTACCATATTTAAAACCACAAAAATACCTCAGCTAGCGTAAAATCTCTGAATAGAATGTGCTTTTTAGTAGAACAATTACTAAGGTTAAAGGTATGTAGTCTGCTGTTATTATTCCCCTATTCTCTTTTTTTTTTTTTTTTTTGAGAGTCTCATTATGTTGCCCTTGGTAGAGTTCTCATCACAGGTCACAGCAACCTCAAACTCTTGGGCTTCAGCAATTCTCTTCCCTCAGCCTCCCAAGTAGCTGGGACTACAGGCGCCTGCCACAGTGCCCGGCTATTTTTTGCTGTCATTGCTATTTGGCAGGCCCCAGGCCAGATTCGAACTCACCAACCTGGGTGTATGTGGCTGGCACCCTAGCTGCTGAGCTACAGGTGCCAAGCATATTCCCCTATTCTTATTTTGAGAATGTTCCAAGCTCTGAAAAAATTATAAGAATACGGAGTAGTGGAGAAATTAGAACCCTCAAATGCTGCTGGTGGACTGTGAAGTGATACGGGTGTAATGGAAAACATTAAACAGTAACAAAATCCACTCTTGGGTATACATACCAAAGAGAGATAAAAACATTCACTTGCACAAAAACTTTTACTAGAACGTATATGAGCATTCATAATAGCCAAAAGGTAGAAATAACCCAAATGTCCAACAACAAATGGATGGTTAAAAAATGGAATATGAGGTTATACAAAATGTGGACTATCTATTCAATGGCATATGAGGAACTGACACATGTTACAACAGGCATAAACACTGAACAAACTATGCCAGGTGGAAAAATGCTAGTCACAAAAGACCACATACTGCATAATTCCACTTACATGAAATGTCCAGAATAGGTAAATTCATAGACACAAAGTAGATCTGGGAATGCCAAGGACTGGGGGGGAGAGCATGAGCAGTAACTGCTGATGGGTTGAGGGATTCTTTCTTTGAAAGTAATGAAAATATTCTAAAATTACAACTCTGTAAATATCCTAAAAAATACTCAATTATACACTTAAAAAAGGGTGAGTTTTAGTTGGGTGTGGTGGCTCACACCTGTAATCCTAGCACTTTGGGAGGCCAGGGCAGGAGGATCACTTGAGATCAGGAGTTTGAAATCAGCCTGAGCAAGAGCAAGACCCCGACTCTACCAAAAAGAAAAAAAATAAATAACCGGGCATGGTGGTACATAGTCCCAGCCACTCAGGAGGCTGAGGCAGGACAATTGACTGAGCCCAAGAGTTTCAGTTTGCTGTGTGCTAGGCTGAGCCTGCAGCACTCTAGGATGGGGCAACTGAGCATGACTGTTTCAAAAAAAGGGAGGGGGGTGAATTTTATGGTATTTTAATTATATCTTTATAAAGCTGTTATTAAAAAATACAAAGTAGCTATATATCGCTTTAACCTACTTTCAGCACTTGTTAATATTTTGGTGCATTTGCTTCCTTTCTTTCTACTATACACATGTGAATATGTGCACATACACAATTCATGGCTAGACAATTTGCTCCATAATACTTCAGCATATGGAACAGTCCCACACAACCAAAACACAAATATCACATTCAGGAAATTCAACACCAATATAAAACTATTTAATACAGGCAGGAATGTCCAACCTTTTATTCCTCCACTATACATTGTTAGAAAAAGGGTTGTCTTAGGCCATACATTAAATACACAAACATTAGGGAAAGCTGATCCAAAAAAAAGGTCTGTATTTATTTTTTGTGACATGGAATACCACAGATAAGCAAAAAATGTCCTCACAGGCTGGGTGCCCATAGCTCAGTGGTCAGGGCAGCAGCCACATGCGCCAGGGCTGGTGGGTTCAAACCTGGTCAAGGCCTGCTAAACAAACAAACAAACAAACAAAAATAACCAGCTGTTGTGGCAGGTGCCTGTAGTCCCAGCTACCAGGAAGGCTGAGGCCAGAGAATCACTTCAGCCCCAGAGTTTGAGGTTGCTGTGAGGTATGATGTCACTGCACTCTAACCAAGGGTGTCAAAGTAAGACTATGTCTCAATTAGAAAAAAAAAAAAAAAATCCTCACAAAATCAGCATGCAGCCCGTGGGTAGACACCCCTGATCCATATTCAAGTTTATATTTCATCAAAACTATGCATTGATTTGGTTTTCATATCCCTTTAGTCTTTTTTAATCTAAAAAGTCTTTCTTATTTTTTCGTGACATTGATATTTTTGGAGAATCCAGACCAACTGTTTCAAGAATGTCCTTCAGTCTGGATTTGCCTGATTGTTTTCTTATGAATCAATTTGGATTAAACTTTATTTTTTTGAGACAGTCTCACTTTGTGGCCCTTGGTAAGTGCTGTGTTATCAAGCTCACAGCAATCTTAAACTCTTGGGCTGAAGCTATTCTCTTGCCTCAGACTCCCAAGTAGCTGGGACTACAGGCAACAACCACATTGCCCAGCTATTTTTAGAGCCGGGATCTCATTCTTGCTCAGGCTGGTCTGGAACCTGTGAGCTCAGGCAATCCACCGGTCTAGGCCTCCCAGAGGGCTAGGATTACAGGCGCGAGCCACACGCCTTGTATTAAACAGTTTTGTAGGAATATTGCATAGGTGAATTGTGTCCTTAGTGCATTATGCCAGGGGGTAAAAAATGTCATCTCATTAGTGAGGATGATAAAATGGTATTCATTTGTTGGTCTTGGAGATATCACTCCATTATATACGCAGCTTATTCTCTTAGTAATTTATAATGAGGGGGCAAAAGGTGACCATATGAGGCTGCCTAAACATCAGGTTTTGCCAACTGTCTCTTACCCGAAAGTGTTAGCATCCGCTAAAGACCTTTGTCTGGTATTCTATTCCTTCTGAGATCACTGTGCATCGATGTGGCCAACCACTGCTATCAATTTTATTCCACAGAATACTGGGAGCTATGATTTCAACCTTAGATACACATGAAACTCACCCGTATCCCTAGAGCAATCATATTTTTAAATTCCCCAGGTTGAATCTTATGTAGAAAAAGGGTTAAGATCCCCTGAGTTAGAGGAAGCTTACAATACCTTCCTTTTGCCAATAAGGACACTGAGGCCCAAGAAGTTTAAATGACTTTTCAACAACACAATACTAGTTAGTGCCATAATTAAAGTTTTACTTTTCTATACCTGCGTTTCAGTATGCCACACCTCCTATATGTTATTCAAACAATAAAACCAGAAAAATGAGTAACTTTTGTAGTATGCTGTTACAAGTGACTACCACTTTTAATTACCATTAATTTTGCCTTTCGTTCACTAGACCTTCACAGTCATGTTAGGAGGGAGGCTAAGGGGAGTTAGGGCTTCTCCGCCCTCAGCAATCACTGCAATCTCAACCCTAGGAGCCTAGCTTAAGTAAGATTCAAAGCGCCAAATGGTGAGAACTGCAGCCCCGGCGCCAGGCGCTCGCCCGGGGTCCCTCGAAGAGCAGCCGGCCTCGCGCGGGAAACACCTGCCGGAGATTCACCTAGCGGGGACCCACCAGGCGGGGCGCCCCTGCGGCGCCCAGGGATGTTCCAACGTGCGCTGGGCGCTGCAGACGACAGAACCTGCAGGCCCGACCTCCGCCCCACTTACCCCAGCGTGATAAACTTTATTGGCTCTTTTAATCTTGATGTCAAGGGAGGTCCCCATCTCAAAATACTTAGCTGCAGCCGCCACTTCCGGCACCGCGTAACGCGAAGGGAATCGGGGCCGTCTTGACTCGCCAACCTGGCTGTGGCATCACGTGACCCCTAGTCTACCAGGATCAACTCCCTACCGCGGAGGGCGTCCGCTGCACGCCTTCCTACTTCCGGCGCAGGAGCGGGCCTTGACGCGGCCACAGACACTGTTGCCTTCGCCCCGCCCCCTCGAGTGTGAGGGGCGGGACCTGACTAGCCACACCTCTTCCGCAAGGACGTTAGGCCGGAAGTACTCTTTTGCCTGGTTTAGGACCAGGAGAAATTCCCCGCTCTTTCCGCGTCCCGCGGCTGGGGGAGGGGTCGAGGCAGTGCTGGCGGTTTCAGACCGCGTCAGGCCGTGCGGTGCGGGACCTGCGGCATGGGGTTGGCTTTCGGGGAGGTTATAACTAGAGAAGGCGTTCCCTCCACAGGCCTCTTTCTCTCTCGACGCTAGCCATCCTCTGTCTCCTTCGTGGGCCTCTGAGGAGGCGGCGCCGCTCCATGCCCTTACCCCGGGAACTACCGCTCGCTCGCCTGCAGAGCGCTGATTGGCGGGTGGCTCGGCCGCTCCGCCCCTCCCCCCGGCCCCGAGCCAAGGTTTCGGGCAGCGCCGCCGGACCTCGCTCCGCTGCGAGTGGGGCGCTGGGGCGGCCGACAGCCGGGCTCCGCGGGGCCTCGCGGCCTTCTGGGTATTCCCCAGGCGCCTGTCCTGGAACCCGGTGTTGAAGACTCTTAACTGCGCGTCCCGGCGCCAGCTGCGCGGGCCCCAGCACCCGAGCGTGGGAAGGCATGGCTTGCGGGTCCCGGAGCCCGGAGATTGGCTGGGAATGCAAGGCCGTGGCTCTGCTAGCCTCCTTTTTATTCCCAGCAACAACCGACTAAAGTAGACTCCACACGCATACTGGGGGTGGGACTGGGGGTGGGGGTCGGGGGGCGAGGCACTTCCTCCCGGCGGGGCGGGCAGTGCAGTGTTAGGCAACACGCTACCTTTTATTGAAATAAGATCTCTGTAAATCTTTTAAGTAAGGACTTTACCAATAAGCAGAAGATCAAATTTCATTATCTTGGTAAGTTATTTAATAATGTGATGAAGAAATGCTTGTTTAAATTCCTTGATTCTGATGCTTGTTTTTTACCAGTGTGATACTTTGGAGATGACATCAGAAATTTTATATAAAACGGGTCTCATGAATTAGTGTCACGAATGCCTCTCTCTTGAGAATTTAAGATGTCTTATACACCAACAGTGATAGTATTACACCTGCAGTCGCTTTTGAAGGTTGATAAATGTGATGTTTCTGAATATTCAGGTCTCAGTTTTCATCTCCTCGCTGCCCTCAGGGCTTTGGTATCTGTCTTGAATATTTTCCTGACAACTCAAACTCAGCAATTCTAAAACCATTAGGGACTTAATCCAGTCTAGTCTATTTGAATTCAAGAAGTGACTCCCTCTCCACTTTACCATCCTTTTCAACTGGTAAAAAAAAATCAGTCTCAGTAGATGATGCAGGGAAACAGGAACTAGAAACACATGTGTCCAGATTCTATATGTTTGCTCCAGTAAAACTGCTTTATACTTACTTTATAAAAGAATACTTCTTAGTCCTTGAAGACAAGTGTACCGTATTTTACTGTCATTGTAAGATGTACACAATTTTAATGGAATCTGGTGCAATGTAAAGAGTTCTGGTTCCAGAAGTTACTAGGGTAATTAGATTATTAGGCCCTTTCTGTGTGATGAACACTCCGTTTTTCTCCAATTACTGCGCTTTTTAATTTTTTCTATCCCCTACCTACACCTTAGGTGATACCTTAACTTTCTGGTCAATTTCAGTTACTGAAAATTAGACCATGTTAAAATGCGAATCTCATGAATTAAGTTGGACCCTAGATCCTTAGTGGGGGAGGTTGCAAGTTGTGGTTCTGCCTCTTAGACATTTGCTCAAGGTCTCTCTTCAAGGCTTGGGTTCTGTGTTGAGACAAGGAAGAAGAAAATCAGGTGAGTCTCTTTAGCCACTACTGGAGTTTTCCGAGTTGATTCCTGCTTCTCTGTGTAACTGGTCCTTACTTGAAACTCCTTGCACAGGTCACAGAGGAGAAGGCCCCACTAGGGCCCACTAGGCCTTCTCTCCAAATGTACACTTTATAGGAAACCTATCACCATCTGGATCTTTCCCATCACCCCGCTGCCACCACTCAGCAGTACACTCAGTCTCTTAGGTGACGTTCCAGCAAACAGCTCAGGAGCATTTATCTTCCATTCCTTCTTCTTGCCCTATGAGAAATATACACCCTTGCACACAAAAGGGCTGAACTGGAGGGTCCCCCATGGCCACTTATCTCAGTCCCTTGCCATCCCTCTTCAATCTTGTTTCTTCTTGAAATCCAGACCTAAGTTAGTCAGCAAGAATGCTGAAAAAACAGATCTACAAGCGACAAATGTAATACCAGCCTCCCCTTCCAGTCAGACCCTGATAGTTAAGAGAGACTATCTTATAGCCTCCCCCACTACACTGCTTTTCCAGAAACACCATACTGTCCAAAAGACTGGCCACCTCCTTTCATTCCTTTTCCTGCCTTCTGGATAGAGTGGAAAAAGAGGACTGGAGAAATATTTCATGGGAGCAGGACTACATCTGTGGCTTTTTGTTAAGCCCTGGGGAAATCATCTGGCATCTTCCATTAGAAGATGTAGTACTATCTAGTTTTCAGCCATGAGCCTCATGCCAATTCTGAGACAACAGGAGAGGTCCCACTATACATCTTTGAATGGGTGCTGTGGTTCTCTGCCCAGACTCCTTCTTCAGGAATGAAGGACACATTCGCTGAACTGCTAGGAGTATTGGTCTCCACAGTTCTCAGCTAAGTCACTTCAAAACTTGCCCTTGGTCATGCCCCCTTCTCTGGGGTAGGCCATAGGGAATGACTAATCAATTTAGAACATGAAGGCCTCTCTCCCTTGCCCTGGTTTGGGACAACTCTGGAGGGCCATTCTAGCTCCAAAATACCTAATATTACTTATTTGTCATCATGTAGCAAATTACCCTAATGTTTACTAATTTTAAACAACATACATTGTTGGGCACAGTGGCTCACACCGATAATCCTAGCACTCTGGGAGAGGGGCGGATCCCATGACTTCAAGGAGTTTGAGACCTGCCAGAGCAAAAGCAAGACCCTGTCTGTACTAAAAAAATAGAAAAACTAGGCAGGCATCATGGCAGGCACTTGTAGTTCCAGCTACTCGGGAAGGTGAGGCAAGAGGATTGCTCAAGCCCAAAATTTTGAGGAGTGAGCTGTGATGTGAGCTATGATGATGCCATGGCACTCTACACAGGCAATACAGTGAGACTCTGCCTCAAATAAATAAAAATAAAGCAACATATTATTTCATAGTATCTGTGGGTTAGCAACTCAGGGGTGGCTTAATCGAGTAGTTCTGAACTCCCAGGGTGCCCTGCGTTCTCGCACCATGGCCGCAGCTGCCGCAGCCAAGACCAAAATGGCTACTAGACACATTGCCTTCCTCAAGAATGCTTGGACCAACAAGCCAGTGCTGGTGGTGTCCTTCACTGTTGGGGGCCTTGCTATAATTATGCCGATGCTCAGCCCCTACACCAAGTACTCTAGCATGATCAACAAGGCCAAGCCCTACAACTACCCAGTGCCTGTCCGAGATGATGGGAACATGCCTGATGTGCCCAGCCATCCCCAGGACCCCCAGGCCCAAGCTTGGAGTGGCTGAAGAAACTGTGAGCACCTCCATCCACAGGGAAGAGGCTCCCCCTCCCTCATGGCCCCCAATAAAAATGTGAAAACCAAAATAATAATTATAATAATGAGTAGTTCTGGCTCAAGGCCTTTGGTAGTTCCAGTCAAGATGTTGGACAGGACCACAGTCACTTGAAGGCTTGACTTGGGCTAGATCAGCAGTTCTCAACCTGTGGGTCGCGACCCCTTTGTAACAATGAAAATACCTTCTGGCATGAGGAAGGTTGAGAACCATTGGGCTAGATGATCCACTTCCAAGATGGCTCCCTCAGTGACTGATGTCAGGAGCACTCACTTGAGAGTCCTCTCAATAAAGCAGCTAATGTCACCCAAACCAGGAGAATGCAAGTGGGGGACTGCAATGCCTGTATAGCCTAGTCTCTGAAGTCTCAGAGCTACTTTTAATCTCTTCATTAGAAAAGAGTCGCTAAATCTAGCCTGCAGTTAGGGGAAGTGTTCTACATTCAGAAGGGAATGTCAATGAACCTGTGGACATATTTTAAACATATTTTACTGTGATTCCATCACTGTTCAACTTCCTCCTCTGCCCCACCCTGCTTCTTATACCTCATCCCTCTGTACTTGTTGATCAAGAGCTCACTCCCAATAAACGTCCTGCACATTAAACCTTCATCTCATAGTCTGCTCTCTGGCAAACCAACCTACAGCAATCTTGTTACACTAGCTTCGTGACTTATCCTCTCATCCTAATCCTCAAAATAATCATACAGTATAGAACAATTCTTGTTTCTTCACCTTACAAAAGGAAAAAATTGATTAAAAGATTAAAACAGAAAGATTAACGTACTAGCCTAAGATAATGTAGCAAATAGGAGACAGCCACCATTCTGACTCTAAAGCTCACAAAGGCAATCACTGATCAGCGTGCCACCTACGTGCGCACAACAAATCCCTGAATGTACAATAAGGGGGCTTGTGAGATATCTGTTAAAATATTGGGTGAAAGACCGTCAGTCTCATATGAAAATCAACAAGTCCAACGTGATCTCAGAACTATAAGAACAGGAATAGAGGGTCAGAGTATTAACCAATCGTAAAGATACAACATTAAGGCCACTGCAGAATAATACACTATTTTAGTTTGCTGGGACTTCTATAACAAACTGCCACAAACTGGGTGACTTTAAACATAAATTTATTCTTGCATACTTCAAGAGTCTTTTGTTCAGAATCAGGGTGTCGGCAGGGTTGGTTTGTTCTAAGGAGTATGAGGGAAGGGTCTTTTCCAGGTCCCCCTCCTTGGCTTGTGGACTGTCGTCTCTGTCTCTCTCTACATGGTCTTTGTGGACGTGTCTTCATGTTCACATGGTGCTCTCCTGTATGAGTTGGATTCCAAACATTCCCTGTGTAAACACACCAGTCCTGTTGGATTAGGGGCCCACACTAATGACCTCTTTAAAAGCTGATTACCTCGGGCGGTGCCTGTGGCTCAAAGGAGTAGGGCACCAGCCTCATATACCGGAGGTGATGGGCTCCAACCTGGCCTGGGCCAAAAACTGCATTAAAAAAAAAGCTGATTACCTCTGGCTTGGAGCTTGTGGTACAGTGGTTATGGCACCAGCCACATACACCGAGGGTGGCATGTTCGAACCAAAAATATAGCTGGCCTTTATGGCAGATACTTGTAGTCCTAGCTACTTGGGAGGCTGAGGCAAGAGAATCACTTAAGCCCAAGGGTTTGAAGTTGCTGTGAGCTGTGATGTCACAGTACTCTACCAAGGCTGACATAGTGAAACTCTTGTCTTAAAAAAAGCAAAGAAAACCTGATTACCTCGACAGAGATTTTATTTCCAAATTCAGTCACATTCTGAAGTCCTAAGGGGAGACCTTGAATTGGAAGGAAGCATAGTTTAACGTAGAACATATCACAATAAAGTATATACAACAAAAGCATCAGACATCTAATAATAAATGACAGAAACAGTTGGTAGGAGATTTTAACAAAACACAGTTGATCAGAGATTGGATGAAAAGAAAGAAGGTTTTAACAGAATAAGAAGTACAATTAGCAAGTAAGACAAAATCCCAAGGAATTCACTTTTTAAGCACAAATGGCACATTTATCAGCACGATTGTTTATACAAGGTAGACATAAAGTTGGCATGCAAATTAAAAAACTTTAACATAGTAAATTGCTCAGGAACTTTATAGACACCCTGTATATCATGCTCCATCCTCATGGGTGGGATTAGTGCTTTATAAAGGGGATTAAAGGGAGCTAGTTACCCCTTTTCTCTTTTTCCCTTACTTCAAGTGAAGACACAGAGCATGTAGCATTCAAGGTACCATCTTAGAAACAGAAATCAGGCCCTCAATAGACAAAGAACCTGCTGGAGCCTTGATCTTGAACTCTCTAGTCTCCAGAACTGTGAGAAATAAATTTCTGTTATTTATAAATTACCTAGGCTATGGTATTTTGTTATAGCAACCAAATACGCTGAGACCATTGCATACTAGGCCACAAAGAAAATCTCAAATTCAGTTAACTTAGTATGTTAACTACCAAAACTTTAACCAGTTGGCAATTAAGACTTTCCCAAGTACATCAGGTCAAGGAACAAATAAAAATCCAATAACCACTGGGCACAGTAGCTTACGTCTGTACTCCTAGCACTCTGGGAGGCTGAGGCAAGAGGATCCACAGAGGTCAGGAATTTGAGACCAGCCTAAGCAAGATGGAGACCCTGTCTACTAGAATTAGGAAAATTATTTCAGCATTGTGGCAGTGCCTTATAGTCCCAGCCACTCAGGAGGTTGAGGCAGAAGAATAGTTTTAGCCCAAGAGTTGGTGGTTACTATGAGGTAGGCTGATGCCACAGCACTCTAGTCTGGGAATAGACACTCTGCCTCAAAAAAAACCCACAAAAATATACTGCTCCCCCCACCCCGAAAAAATTCAATAACCAACTAAAAACAACAAAGTGTGAATGTTTCCTACCAAAACCAATTCTTCCTTTGACAGATCTGTTCCCTGAGTCACAATTTGTGGGAGGAGCTCTTTCCCACCAGTGTGAGATGTGGCTGTCTAGAGGAAGGGCCGTGCAAGGAGAGGGGAGCAAAAGCAGATCCCCGTTCGGGTCTGGCTGCCCATCACCCTTGGGGTCAGCGTCCTGGTTGTGAAAAACTAGAGAGCTTGAGTGACAGAAAGCCTGATAAGGGCTTAGAAGAACTAGCAAGAGAGAAACATCGGCTGAGTCAGCCAGTGGATGGTCAAGCTCACTTTAGCAATGCCTGCAGCCTGTAGCTGCCTATGAGGAGAGATGGGATTGCAAATTACTTCACCTGGGGCAGTTTTTAGCCGCTCTTTCTGTCCCAGGTAGAATGCTTCAAGGGGAAAGTGAAGGGAATGAGGATGGGGAAGAGAATTCTAAAGCAATGTGGACTGAGTTCCAGCTGAACAGCAAGGCCCATTCCTCCCCCACCATCCTCAGCAGAAATGTTGTTGGGGAGCTTAACTGGTGAATTTATAGAGAAGTGAAGACTGTAACTGTCTCGGCCATTTATGTGTTGTGCCTGTGAATTTCAAACCAGCTACACATATAGAAATCAATAGACATTTCTCTTTAACAGCAGTAACCAGATAGAAAAGAAAATGAAGATAGGGAGTGTATTCTCAATAACAATAAAAATATGAAATATCTGGAATAATTTGAATGTGATAGACGGTTGAGTTACATGAATAAAGCTATAAGGCTGAATCAAGAAATATAAAATATGGAAAAATGGGGAGATTTACAATATTTCTGAATAGGATGTCTAAATATTTTAAATGTCCAGCTGTATAAAAGTAATTTTTAGATCTAATTAATTACTCTCCATATCTCAAAACAATTTTTCATGAGGCAATTTAACGAAATTATGTTAATATTCTTCTAAAAAAATAAAGAAATGTTTTAAAATGGTATATACAAAAGGTGCCAAAAAAGTATACACATTTTAAGAAAGGAAAAAACTGCATTAAAATTATAATCCTCAAGTTACATTTGACTTCTGCAATTACAAGAGGTACAAGATATAAGATAACAAATGTTAGTATATGTTGCATATTACAATTGTAATACAGTCTTTTCTTTTTTTATTATTAAATCATAACTGTATATTAATGCAATCATGGGGTACAAAGTGCTGGGTTTATATACAATTTGAAATATTTTCATCAAACTGGTTAACATAGCCTTCACGGCATTTTCTTAGTTATTGTGTTAAGACCTTTATATTCTACACCTCCTAAATTTCACATGTACCCTTGTAAGAAGCACCGTAGGTGTGTTCCCACCAATAACCCTCCTTCCATTCATCCTCCCCCCCTTGACAGTATTTTCCTTTTTTAAAACATGTATATATATTTTTGTATCCTCTGGGTTTTCAAAAAGTTCAAAACTTGCCTGAGTGAGGGTGAGACCCTGACTCCTTAAAAAATAGAAAAACCCAGGCAGGTGCTGCGGTGAGTGCCTGTAACCCCAGAAACTTCTGGAGGCTGAAGCAGCGGATGCCCACAGCCCGAGTCTGAGGTTGCAGTGAGCTATGACACCATTGCACTCTGCTCAGGAGCAGAGGTGGGACTCCATCTCAACAAAAAAAAATTAAAAAATGAAAAGAAGCAAAGATATGAAAATAAAAAAATAAGCAAGGAAATAAAAAAAAGTTAATTGTAAGGTAAAGATTCTTATGAGACACAAAATATAGTAAAACTGTAAGAATTAAAACAACATCATTCTGGCATAGGAGCAGTTTGATAGGACAGTAGTTCAGAACACATCCCAACCTATTACTGTATAAGATTGTATTTTTTTATTGTGTATATTTAAGTTGTATATAAGATTTTAATACATGATTAAAAGGCATCACAAATGTATAAAGGACAGAAGATTACTCAGTAAATGATTAATTAGACTAAATAGCTTGATATTTAGCAGAAAAAATTCATTTAGATTTTGCTGCCACACCATGAATCAGAGAGACAGAGAGGAGAATAGACCTAGCTGGATTAAAGAATTGAGGAAATAATAAAACAAGTTAAGGGATAGACTTAATGGGAATTGTGAAAACCCTATATGAGAACTATTGAAGTCTTACCTAAGACATAACGATAGATTTGAACAGAAGGAAAAGCATACTATGGATAAGAAGCATTGGATAAGCATTGGATAAGAAGGTGTAACATCCCCCAAATGTATTAATTCTTCCCTACTTTATTTATAAATTTTCAATAATACTAATAAAAATATGCCATCTTTTCTTTAGTTCTAGAGCCAAGCAGGTTGATTATAAAGCTTATTTGTGATAATAACTCAGTAAGTATAGCTGCAGTAAGTCCCATTAGAGATGAGCTAGTGGAGAGGGAAGAGGTTCTGAGCCTAAGTCTTATGCAGGTCTCTGGATCTTCTTCTTATCCATAGTATGCTTTTCCTTCTGTTCCAATCTATTGTTATGTCTTGGGTAAGACTTTAATAGCCCCATACAAGGAGCCCAGCAACCCTGGTGGAGGGACTACGTTGAGGGTCCAAGGAGAGAGAGAGGCGCTGGACAATATGGACAGAGAAAGAGCTGGACGTGAGAGAGAGCATTCCCACAGAGACTGGCCTTCCTGCCATCACCACCAGGACCCAATATGTGAATGAAGCCTTCTTGAAATTTCACCCCCACTGGCACAGAACTGCAGGCACATAAATAACACAAAGTGATTTGTTTGTGAGACCAGCAAGAGAACCACTAGGCTGAGTCATGGTCAACCAACAGAACTGTGAAAAATAATAAAATGGCTATTGTTCTAGCCACTAAGTTTTGAGGACTAAGTATGACAATTAACTAAGAGGAAAAGGTGGAGCAGCGTGGAGGGGACAGGCACAGAAGCTGGACTTCTCTGAATGTTCCATGTCATAGGTTTTTGGGTTTTTTTTTTTTTTTTACTTTGGAACCATGTAAACATTTTAGTTGATTTTCAAAAAACCAATTTTAATTAAAAATTAAACCACACAAAGATAGAAAATATAACTGAATTGTCAAAACTTTAATGGGGTAGGAATAGAGGTAGAAAGACTTTCTAACTGGAGATGGATAGAAACATATCACAAAGGAAAGAAATCGTTTAATGCGTACAAAACATTACATGGAGGGGAACCCCATAATAAAAAAGGATAGAGCATAATGGGAAATACACGCAACAAATTTAACAAGGAAAGATCTTATCTTAGTCACAGAAGATGCATTAGTTTTCTTTTTTTTTTCAGTTTTTGGCTAGGGCTGGGTTTGAACCCGCCATCTCCGGCCTATGGGGCCGGCGCCCTACCCCTTTTAGCCACAGGCGCTGCCCTAGTTTTCTATAGGTGTATAAAAACTTACCACAAACTTAGAGACTTGAAACAACACCCATTGATTATAGTTCTGTCTCTCTTTTAAGTCTGGGTGGGTTCTTTGCTTAGGGTCAAACGAAGTTGAAATCAAGGTGTCTGCCAGACTGGACTATTACCTGGAGGCTCTGTGGAAGCATCCACTTTCAAGCTCATTCATGTAACTGGCAGAATTCAGTTTATTGTGGTTGTAGAACACAGGTCATACTCCCTCACTGGCTATCAGCAGGGACCACTCTCGGCTTTTACAGACCTCTCTCTGGTCCTAGATGCAAGTCCCTCCATCATCATAGCCAGCAATAGCACCTCAAATCCTTCTAGTGCTTTGAATTTCTAACTTCTCTTTCTGCCTTCCTTTCTGCTGCCCAGAGAAAACTAAAGACTTACGATACTAGATTAGGCCCACCTAGAAAATATCTCTATTTTAAGGTGGACCATGCCATAAAATGTAACATAATCTTGGGAGTGATATTTCATCATATTCACAGCTTCCACCCCTCATTCAATGAGGAGGGGGTTATAGAAAGGAGAAGACCATTGGAGGTCTTGACAACCAGAGGGGATAGCATTCAAATCTATAAGAATTCTAAGACACAGGACATGTGTAACAGTTTGAAAAAGAGAAAATCAAGTAGTTAGCAGACATATGGGGAAATTTTTAACTTCAATGCAAAACAAATAAGTTTGAGTAATAATCTTCCATTTTCATAGATTAAATAAGCAAAAAGTACCCAATAGTAGCAAATTTGTGGTGAGACAGGCATTTGCAATCAGTGATGATAGCCATGTGAATGGTATAACACAGGTAGAAAGAAAGTTGGCAATGTCTACCAAAGTCTTTGAAATATTTATAGTCTAGGGGAGGTACCTGTGGCTCAAAGGAGTAGGGCACTGGCCCCATATACTGGAGGTGGCGGGTTCAAACCCAGCCCTGGCCAAAAACTCCAAAAAAAAAAAAACGTTGCAGTGAAATGTTTATATTCTTTGGTCCGGTAATTTAGCTTCTAGGAATCTGTGCAAAAAAAAAAAAAAAAAAAAAAAAAAAATCCTAAATTTTGGGGAAAAAATATCTTTAAATACCACAGTATTCACAGCAGATTATTAATAATGAGAAAGTGGAAACTAGTTGGCAAAATGGACACAATCTGATAAATCACACTTTCAAATCAATGAAATATTATGCAGTCACTAAGCATGTGGTTATTCTGAAAAAAATGAAAGAAAACCTAACAAATGGAGACCCATTCTGTGTTTATGAAGTACAAGACTTAAGAAACCCATTCTCCCACTCAAGACAATTCTACTCAATAGTTCTAGCAGTCTTTTTTTATTAAAAAAATTAACAAACTAATGTAAAAAACTATATGATAATGCAAAGGGCCTAGAATAATCACAATTTTTTTTTTTTACAGTTTTTTTGGCCAGGGCTGGGTTTGAACCCACCACCTCCAGCATATGGGGCCAGAGCCCTACCCCTTTGAGCCACAGGCACCGCCCTACCCAACATAATTTTTATTTACTTTTTTTTAGGCAGAGTCTTGCTCTGTTGCCTGGGCTATAGAGTACAGTGGCATCATTACAGCTCACTGCAACCTCAAACTCCTGGGCTCAAGTAATCCTTCTGCCAACCTCACAACTAGTTTGGATTATAGGTATGCACCACCACTCCCAGATAATTTTTCTCTATTTTGTAGGAAGGGGGATCTTGCTTTTGCTCAGGCTGATCTAAAACTCCTGGCCTCAAGCAACCCGTCCACCTTGGCCTCCCAAAGTGCCAGGAGCCATTACGCCTGGCCCCAAAAATTTTGAAAAAGAAGAGCAAAGATGGAGGATATATACTGCCTGACTTTAAGACCTAGTGTACAATCATGATCCATGCATAAAGGTAGACAAATAATTCAATGGAACAGGTTAGAGTCCAGAAATAAATTCATACATATATGGTCAACAAAAATCACATATGATTTTCAAGAAAGGTAGCAAGGCAATTTCATGGTGAGAGGGAATCCTTCTCTACAAATGCTGCTGGAACAACTCAATACACAAATGGAGAAAATGAACCTTGCCTGTTACCTTGCACCATATATAAAAATTAACCTCAAAAGATAGAGACCTAAAAGCTAATACTATAATGTTTCTTAAAAAAATACACGAGACAATCTTTCTAACATTGGGGAAGACAAAAAATTCGTAAACAAGATGTAAATATCATGAATTATGAAAGCAAAAAAATGGTAGATTATACTTCTGCTGGAGATACCTTAAAGAACTAAGAGTAGACCTATCTTTTGATCCAGCAATCCCCCTACTAGGTATTTATCCAAAGGAAAAAAAAGACTTTTTATAAAAAAAAAAACAAAAACACTTGCGCTCGAATGTTACAGCAGCACAGTTCACAATTACAAAGATGTGGGAAACAACCCAAGTGCCTATCAATATATGAATGGATTAATACATTGTGGTAGATGTGGGCCATGGGATACTATTCAGACATAAAAAATATGGTGATCTACTATCTTTTATAACAACATAGATGAAATTAGAGACCATTCTCCTTAGTGAAATATCACAAGAATGGAGAAACAAACACCACATGTCCTCAATATTAAATTGGAACTAGTTGATCAATGCTTAGGTACATATATATGGAAGTAAAACTCAAAGGAAATTAAGTAAGGGCGAAGGGGAGGAGGGATAGGGTCAATTCACACCTAGTGCAATGCATGTATTCTGGGTGAAGGGGACACTTACAACTTTGACTTAAAATGTACAAAAGTATGTACTGAAGTAGCTTATGTAACAAAAATGTGGGCACCCCTGTAATACTGTGAAAAAATTTTTTAAAGTACATTTCTTGTAGTTGATCAAAAAGAAAAGGCAAGCAACAAACTTGCAAATATTAGCCGTACATATCTAACCAAGGATTTTGTATTTGGAAATCTTTTACAAATCAATAATAAGACAAACAAGCTAATAAATGTTCAAAAGATTTGAATAAACACTTTACAAAAGGAAATATGAATTGCCAATAAGCAAAGGTGAGCGTATCAGGAGCCATCAGGAAATTAAAATTACACTGAGATATGCTATGTACCTATCCACTAGAAAGGCTACAGTTTCAGAGTTTGATGAAGCCCAATGTGGGTAAGGATGTAGAGCAACTAGGATTCGCATATTTTGTTGGTGGGAATGCAAAGGGAAGTAACCGTTTTGGAAACCAGTTGCCAGTTTCTTATAAAGGTAAACATACACTTACCATATGGCTCAGCATGTTCACCTCTCGATATTTATCCAAGAAAATGAAAGCTCATGTCCACCCAAAGATTTACACTTGAATGTTCTTAATAGCATTATTCATAATTGATAAAACCTGGAAAAGCCCAACATTCACCAGGTGGTGAATGGACAAGAAACAAAAGATGCTGATGTGCACAGCAACATAGATGAGCCTCAAAAAATGCCAAGCAAAAGAAATTGGCCATAAAAGACTACATACTTAATATTCCATGTATATGAAGTCCTAAGTGGGCAAAACAAATCAATAGTGATGTAAGGGGCTGGGCACAATGAGTCATATCAGTAATTTCAACATTTTGGAAGACTATAGTGGGAGGATCAATTGAGGCCAGGAGTTTAAGATCAGCCTGTAGTCCTAGCTATTCAGAAATCTGTGGTGTGCAAGGATTGCTTGAGCCCAGGAGTTTGAGGCTATAGCAAGCTCTGACCACTGCACTCCAGTCTGGACAAGAGAGTGAGACTCTGTCTCTTAATATTTGTATACACACACACAAACACACATATACAGACACACCATGTCCATAAAGTTCATGTGCAATTTTAAATGCATACTATTTTAAATTGCACACAACCTTTATGGACACCCTATGTGTATACACACATATATATATATTTATACCCACACATATACACATATATATTTATTTACATTAAAAAATGATCTGGGTGACGCCCCATATACCGAGGGTGGTGGTCCCATATACCGAGGGTGGTGGGTTCAAACCCAGCCCTGGCCAAACCACAACAACAAAAAAAAAACCAAAACAGCCAGACATTGTGGCAGGTGCCTGTAATCCCAGCTACTTGGGAGGCTGAGGCAAGGGAATTGCCTAAACCCGGGAATTAGAGGTTGCTGTGAGCTGAGATGCTATGGCACTCTACTGAGGGCAATAAAGTGAGACTCTGTCTCTACAAAAAAATAAAAATAAAAAAATAAAAAAATGATCAGCGGATCCCTGAGAGGTGATTGGGGGACGGACTGCTAAGGATTATGATGGAAATAATCTGTATTTTGATTTTGGAGGTAGTTACAACAGTGTTATCATTTGTTAAAATTCAACAATCTGTATCTATGAAGTGGGTGTATCTATGAAAAAGGTGTTTTCTCTTTTGTACATTATGCCTCTATAAGTTGATTTCAAAAACTAAATAATATAATTATGAAGACCATATTCTAACATAGAAAATGGTTGTGCTAAAATAAAAAGTTTAAAAGAAATACAGAATTATATCTATAATGTGATTACAGATGTGAAAAACAGGCAACAAACCCACCTGCAACCTAAGTGCCTATAGAGAGAGAGTGCACAGGAAGCCTCGTGTACAAAGAAGTGGCCCAGAAGTGTTCCCAGCATCTGTGTGGGGTGATTAGGACTATGGCTTCCTTTTGCTCTTTTTTACTCTTCTCACAAATATGCATAATTTCAAAAATATTTACCACTAAATATAAAGCATTTACTATTAAACTTTTAAAATATCTCCCCTTATTGACAAGGACAGAATTAGTATTCTGTCTGGAGAGTTTCCAGGAAGCAAATGGGATTCTGGGAACTTGGGAGCAGGATAGAGTGTGGCAGGAAGGGAGGCGGAAAGGCAGAGCATGTCCTGGGGAGCTTCCTGAATCAGCCAAGGAAGGGCAAACAATGGGAAACCATTGAATGGTTTAAGCCACAGGTGGGGTCTATGGTTTTGCTGGAGCTGCCATAACAAAGCACTATAAGCTAGTGGCTTAAATAAAATCCATTTATTTTCTCACAATTCTAGAGGCTGAAAGTCCCACATCCAGGCGTTTGAAGGGTTGTTTGCCTGAAGGCTGTGAGAGAAGGGTCTGTTCCCACTTTGCATCTCTTCACATCCTCTTTCCCACGTGCCTCTATTTCTGTGCCCAAATTTCCCCTTTGTATGAGGACACTGATCCTAGCTGAGGGCCCACCCTAAGGACCTTTTAACTTCATTGCATCACCGAAGACCCGTCTCCCAATAAGGTTTCATTTTGAGGTACTGGGGATGAGGATTCCAACGTGTCTCTTGGGGGGACACAATCTAACCCATAACATGAGTGACTAGTTGTGCACTTAGAAAGATCCTCCCGGACATCTCAAGCAACTGGAGAAGGAAGAACACTCCAACCCCAAACCCAGCAGAAGAAAAGAAATAACCAAAATCAGAGCAGAATTAAATGAAATTAAAAACAAAAGAATTATACTATAGATCAATAAATCCAAAAGTTGGTTTTTTTAAAAGATCAATAAAATAGATAAACCTTTGGCCAACCTAACCAGGAAAAAAAAGAGTAAAATCTCTAATTTCATCAATCAGAAATGGTAATAATGAAATAACAACAGACCCCTCAGAAATTCAAAAAATCCTTAACGAATACTACAAGAAACTCTACACTCAGAATTATGAAAATCTGAAAGAAATCGACCAATACCTGGAAGTATACCATCTACCAAGACTTAGCCAGAATGAAGTGGAAATGTTGAACAGGCCTATATCAAGTTCTGAAATAGCATCAACTATACAAAATCTCCCTAAAAAGAAAAGCCCACTATGTTTATCCGCCATACAAAAAATAAAAGAGGGAATTGTTGGGCCCTGCCATGTGCCTGAGGCCTAGTGCAACTTCCCGAGCCTCACTAGAAGTAGATCCATCGAGCTACTTTTGTGTAGCAATGACTCAGCAAGGCCCGGCCTGAAACTGCCTCTACCTAGATACAGCCAACGTGGTACCATGCCATTGGCCCAACCCTGTCACGCACCTCATCCCCCGCCTTCTTTCCCTGCCCCTTCCCCACGCTCTATATAAG
>CAUYPK010005100.1:0-23480 GCA_963574355.1 Loris lydekkerianus | reverse complement strand
CCCTTGCTGGCTCCCTGTATCCTCAAAGGGATGATCATAGGCAGATCCCACCGGCCAGAGATGTCTGGAGTCTTGTCTCCCCAGATTCGCCAAGCCCAGTTACAGGGAAGCTGTTACTCAGCTGCCATCTTTAATCCACTCTCCTTCCTTTTTTTTTAATAAACCTTTCTTAATAATCTTTTTTCTACCATCATTGTCCCCCATATATTTACCCTCCCACAAGTTTACTGCTGCTAAAAAGCCTAGAAGCCCCTTCCCTTTGTCTTGTGATTTCTTTGCAAATTTGTCATCTTTTATCTGAATGGTATAAAAGCCTTCAAGTCGGGATGCTTCTTTGGGAATTTTTTTCTTCTTGTATGAACACCCTCCCTCGCATACCACATAAAACTTTTAAAAACATTTTTGTTCTTAGCCATGATCAATCAAGATACTCGAGACTTTCAACATCAAATAAAATGTGTATGTTTGTCTCCTGGTAATCATTTTTTTTTCTTTGTTTAGTTATTTTGCAGGCCTAGCTGCTAAAGCTAAAAAGGTGGAGAAAAATTTTCCCTCCCTTATCACATTCTGAATCAAGCATAAATAATATAGACAAAGATGAGGAATAAAACGATATTTCACAAACCCTTCTTCTCTAAGGAAACAGGATGAATATTATCAGAAGAGAAGCATCTTGACTCAACTTTTATTCTTAACTTGGGAGTGTTTTTTTCTGGGGCAAGGGTGGATTTCTTCTAGATTACCCTTAAGAGTTCTTCATGTGGTTCAGGATCTAAGCATAAGACAGTAGAGGAAAAGTTTTTCTCCCCAATATATGTTTTTATTATGCCTGTTCTTCATGTGGTTCAGGATCTGAGCATAAGACAGTAGAGGAAAAGTTTTTCTCCCTAATATATGTTTTTATTATGCCTGTAATCCCAGTATTTGGGACGCCGAGGTGCGTGAATTGCCTGAGCTATCAGGTCTGAGACCAGCCTGAGCCAGAGCAAGACCTCATCTCTAAAAGCATCCGGGTGTTGTAGCGGGCACCTGTAGTCCCAGCTACTTGGAAGGCTGAGGCAGAAGAATCACTTAAGCCCAGAAGTTTGAGGTTGCTGTGAGCTGTGATGCCATGGCACTCTACCAAGTGTGACAGAGTGAGACTCTGTCTCAAAAAAAAAAAAAAAAGTTTTTATTTTAATTTAAAATTTAAAAACAATTTTGTAGAGACAGAATCTTGCTTGTTATGTTGCCCAGGCTAGTTTCGAACTCCTGACCTCAAGGGATTCTCCCTCCTCGGTCTCCCAGAATCCTAGGATTACAGGTATGAGCCACTGTGGCCAGCCAAAATTTCTCTGTTTTGAATTAGTTGATAGCAATTTTCTGTTTTCTAAATGCTTACTGAAAAAGAACATGTATTTATTTGTTTAAAAAACTTTAAGAATAAAGAGGAATACACTAATACAGATAGGTTTCATTTCTGCCTATTTCATTCTGGAATGTGTCCACCTACATCCGTGTTTGGCATACAGATACTCATAGTATCCATACCACTTTTTTCTACTTTTTTGATCATAAAGATGTCTCTGAGTTTCTGCATAGTTTCATAATGATATTTTTTCCTTTCATTATTCATCATTCTTCGGAGAAACATCACCTCCTGAGGCTCTTGTGATGAAAAGATTGCTAAGCTCCTTAAGGGGAATCATGTAATTTCATTTTTTTATCCCTTCAAATGAAAGCAATGGAATATGATACTTAATAAGTGTCTGTAGGCGTGAAAAAAAGATGGGTTTTGCAGAAGATAAGTTATTGGAATAAAGGACCATCAAAGGGCTAAAAGATCTCATCAGTTCATGTATGCAATGTATCATAGGTTTCCTAAAAATGCAACTAAAAATATTATAGACTATCAGGCTATCGACCACATCTTTCTCCATGTTCAATCTTCAAAATGATATTGTAGTTATATCTTTTTCTTTTTTCTTTTTGAGACAGAGTCTCACTCTGTCACCCCAGGTATAGTGCCATGGTGTTATATCCCCAGCAACCTCAAACTCCTGGGTGTAAAAGATCCTCCTGCTTCAGCCTCCCAAGTAGCAGGGACTACAGACACGTACCACAACTCCCGGCTAGTTTTTCTATTTTTAGTAGAGATGGGCTTTCACACTTGCTCAGGCTGGTTTTGAATAAGTGACCTCAAGCAATCTATCCACCTCAGTCTCCCAGAGTGCTAGGATTACAGTGTGAACCACCACACCTGGCCTTTCTCTTTATTTTAGAGAAAAGGATGTGTACTAATCTCTTTTTCTTTCTGAACTGAAAGCTGGTCTTCTGAACACTTTGAGGGACCCAGTAGGATTGAAGTTGGATGGGATGCTCCTCATAGATCCAGTCCAGCATCGTAGAACCCACTGCACAAATGCCTATGCAAGGCGGACTTGGAGAGGCCTCCAAACTTTGGCTTTGCAGTTTTCTTTCTGCTGCCTTCTCATCGAGTGCCTGGATTTTTGATGTAAGCCCAAAGGTGAGGAAACAAGCCTTTTTATTTTTAATTATGTCACAGTCTGCTTGTCTTCAGAGCCAGGTTATAGTAGGTTAAATAATAGCCACCTAAAGATGTCACCTGGAACTCATGAATGTTACTTTATTTGGGAGAAAAGTTTCTGCAGATGTGATTAAGTCAAAGATCTTGAAAGGGGGGAATTATGGTGGATTATCTGGTGAACCCTAAATGCAATCTCAAATGGTCCTTATAGACTAGAGGTGGAGGGAGATTTGACACAGACAGGGTGGAAGGCGATATGAAGACAGAGGCAGAGGTTGGACTGATGTGGCCATCGGGAAGGACTGCTGGGGCAGCTGCCAAGAGCTCCAAGAGGGAATGAGGGATTCTCCCTTAGGGCCTCCAGAGGAAGGGCAGCCCTGTTGGATTTTGGCCATCTGGGCTCCAGAACTGTGAGAGAATAAATGTCTCATTGTTCTAAAATGCTGGTTTTGTGGTAATTTGTTGTAGCAGCCCAGGAAATTGACATGCTGGAGAAGGGCAGGTAGGTGCCCAGTCCTACCAGGGCTCAGGAGTCACAGAAGGAGGGTTATGCTTTAGTCCTGGATGTGCAGTTCTCCCACCCCAACTCCCCATCTGATTCCACATCATAATCTTGCCTCCTTCTCCATTTAACCACTTTTTAAGAAGCTGCTGTGCACCAGGCATTGTGCCTAGTATGGAGGAACAGCAGATAAAAGATTCCTAGGCATTCATAATAAGGACTCTCTGGCGTTTAAATAGGCCCAACCTAGAAATTGGGCTTGGGAAAATTCCATATTAGTCCTTTGGGCCTTGCTTAGTTGGTTTGCGGAGAGGAAGGTGACTTTCCCTGTCCCTGCCGCATTACGTTCTTACTTTCCACCCTCATAGCATGGATCAGCAATACCTGAGAGCCTTTAGTTCAGGGCTCTTTGCTTATAGGTGGGCGGAGGGAGGGTGTTTGGTGGGATTACACCTGTGGTGCTTCTTACAAGGGTACATGTGAAACTTAGTAAGTATAGAATGTAAATAGCTTAACACAATAACTAAGAAAACGCCAGGAAGGCTATGTTAACCAGTGTGATGAAAATG
This sequence comes from Loris lydekkerianus, assembly GCA_963574355.1. Lineage (NCBI taxonomy): Eukaryota > Metazoa > Chordata > Mammalia > Primates > Lorisidae > Loris > Loris lydekkerianus. The sequence goes on along the minus strand of CAUYPK010005100.1, from coordinate 19,882 downwards.
TGTCAAACGGTCTATAAAACCAGTCTATGGTGCCCCATGATCGCATTAATGTACACAGCTATGATTTAATAAAAAATAAAAAAATAAAAAAAGAGCTGTGGTTTTCCCCAAACTGTGTCAGAACATCATGAAACTGCTGAGGGGAGTTACCCAGGTATTAATTCATGTACTAGGAGATATTTCTGAGAGAAGAAATTATTAGGCAAAAGGAATTGGATTCAGGGGCTTCAATGCGATGCCATCTTGCAATTGCATGATGCATAATTAATTTCAGTAACTTATCTTGGCTCAGACTGCTCTCAAACCTGTGAGCTCAGGCTATGGGCCACTGTGCCCCGCCCTCTCTCTGCTCTTTATCTGCTCTGGAGGACACCTCCAGAGGAGCTACTGAATTTCACACACACACCAAGGCACAGACTCTGAGAAGAAGGAATTAGAAGCACTGAAATCTCCAGAACAAAGGCTCTAAACCAGGTATGTGTTATAAACATGTTTGGGGAAAGAGTAGGCGGGGATATTTTCATATTTTTGAGGGTAGGCAACGGAAAGAGCAATATTTCAGAGGTCCTGGCTCTATTGCTTCACCTTCAGTGTGACTTTGGACACTGAACTCTCTGAGATTAAGATGTAATCATAACTCCAGAAATAAAAAGATGATATTGGTATCTGCTTCACAGGAATTCTTGAGCAATAAGTAATGCATCGAAAATTTCTGGTCCCTACCCAGCCTGACTTAAAGTGAGACCCTGTCTCTAAAAATAGCAGGGTGTCATAGCAGGCAGCTACAGTCCCAGCTATTTGAGAGACCGAGGCAAGAGGATCACTCGTGCCCAAGACTTTGAGGTTGCTGTGAGCTATGATGCCACACCACTGTACCAAGGAAGACAAACTGAGACTATCTAAAAAAAAAAAAAAAATTCTGGTCCCCCTTAATAAATGGTAGGAAGCATTATTAATGCCTTCCATTGATTTTAATAATAAAAGAGCTGGGTTGAGCATCTAATATTATTCTAGTATGTCAAGGAGCAGAACAGAAGAAAGGTGAACTAAAAATTGTTTTAAAAAATAACCGAAGGCCAGGTGTGGCAGCTTGTTCCTGTAATCCCAGCATTTGGGAAGCCAGGGTGGGAGGAGTTCAAGAACAGCCTGGGAAATGTAGTGAGATCACCATCTCCACAAAAAAATTAAAAAAAAATTTAACCAGACATGGTGGCACGTGCCTATAGTCCTAGTTACTTGGGAGGCTGAGGCAGGAAAATCACTTGAGTTCAGGAAGGGAAGGCTACAATGAGCTATGATCATACCACCACAGTCCAGCCTGGACAACAGAGCTAGATCCTATCTCAAAATAAATGGATTAATTAAAAAGAAGTGTAAAAGACAAATAGCAAGGCAGATATAAGGGAAACTATTGTTTCTAGAGATAACTGGCAAAAAAAAAAAAAAAAAAAGAAAAAAGAAAGACCCAACTGTATACTTGAGAAACTATGTTATTTAAATTTACTTTGCATATATACTTAAATAAAATTATTATCTTTAAAAATCAGCTGGGTGTATTGACTCATGCTTGTAGTCCCAGCTACTCAGGAGGCTGAGACAGAAGATAGTTTAAGTTTAGGAGTTGGAGATTATAGAGCTCTCACAGCCAGATGAGGTGGCCAGGGTGGCCCAAACCCAAAAAAGCAACGTTTCAAAATAATATATAATTTTCAAAGTCTTTTATATAAGCTATTCAAGATTTCTCCAGCCCAGACTGATGCAAAGAACAATGAGATGGCACTTTTGGAGACAGCAGCTTCAGACCCAGAAAAGGGTAATGAGATGAGTTCCATATGGCTAAATTAGTGGCAAAAACGTAATTTTCTTTGTTTCAAAAAGGCAGGAGAGCAATTATGTGGTCAACTCAATGTAAGGAGCATGTGATCCATTCTGTGAGTGGTTGGCAAGAGGGTAGAGACAGGGTAAAAATCTGGTCTCAGGATAGGCGAGGTGGCTCATGCCTGTAATCTTAGCATTCTGGGAGGCCAAGGCCAATGGATTGCTTGAGCTCAGGAGTTTGAGACCATTCTGAGCAAAAGTGAGACCCCATCTCTACTAAAAATAGAAAAACTGAGGCAAGAGGATCACTTGACCCCAGCCGGAGCTTACCATGAGCTATGGCACCATAGCCCTCTACCCAGGGTGACAGCTTGAGATTCTGTCTCAAAAAAAAAAAAAAAAAAAATCTGGTCTCAGAGGTCTTTCCATCTTAATTTGGTCACTTCAAATAAAAAAGAAAAAATAAAGTTGTCCAAAGATACCTTAAAGCTGAAAACCTGAACGGCATTTTTTGTTGGGATTTTTTTGGGGGGTAGGGGGGTAGGGGGTGCCAACTCTTCCTGGGATCACTTTTCTGGTTTAGCTGGTATTTTGTGCAGAACGATGAGGTTTCCATAGAGGAGTCTTTTCCTGGGCTGTGTTTGATTCTAAGTGAGGCAGGCCCATATCTTTTTCCCTCCTCTAAGAAGATATACTTTAAGCTGAAAAGTCACCTTCCAAAAGTGAGAAAGGGATTAGATTGATGCTTCAGAGCTGAGGAAGTATTTGGAATGTTTTACAATGGTTGCTACAACAAAAAGGGTAGTTACAAAATGTGTACATCACAACATGCATTTGCTCCCATTCTCTTAATTGTTGTTCCCAAAGCTTCTCAGGCTCCAGCCCAGCTGGAATCTCTGGGAAGAGGCAGAGACAATTTGGCCAGAAAAGACACATTGGTGGAGTGGGCAGGGAGAGGGATGAAGGGGGCGGCAAAAGGAGAAAGCAGCCTTCCAGTTAAAGATCAGCCCTCAGTTTGAAGGTCAGCTTGGGGCAGGCTGGCCTCCGGCGGAGTCAGGGTCAGAGGGAGAAGCAGAAGCAGGGCAGGCCTGGGGTGCTCTACATCTCAGTGGGGTCAAGCAGAGTCTGGCCCAGCATCCTTTGTGTACAGAGGTGCTACTCTTTGGTACATTTCAGTTTATCTTCCAATTCTTCCAAATCATCAATTGTCTTTCCCAGCCTGGCTATCGATCTCTCAGCAAACTCATCACGAGTCTCATGAAACCTCCTTGAGTTTATCAGTAAGAATCTTTTTTTTTTTTTTGAGACAGTCTCACTATGTCACCCTCGGTAGAGTCATAGCTCACAGCAACCTCAAACTCTTGGGCTTAAGCAATTCTCTTGCCTCAGCCTCCCACAAAGCTGGGACTACAGGCGCCCGCCACAACCACCTGGCTATTTTTTGGTTGCAGTTGTCATTGTTATTTAGCTGGGCTGGGCCGGATTAGAACCTGCCAGCCTAGGTGTATGTGGCCTGCACCCTAACCACTGGGCTACTGGCACTGAGCCTGTCAGTAAGAATCTTTCTCTCTTCCTCATGTTTTTCTTCTTTTTGAGAATGCTTTTCTTCAGCAGCACTCAGACGCTTCAGGTTCTGGTCCATCATCTGATCTGCTCATCCATCTCTCACCAGCCGGACTCGGCCAGCTTGGCTCATTCCTCTGTGCATTCCAAGTCTCCTTCAATAACCACCAGCTTACGAGCCACTTCTTCATACTTCCTATCTGCCTCTTCTGCAATACGCTTAGCTTCTTTGAGCTGGATTTCCTTTTTTTTTTTTTCTTTTTTCAATATTTACCAAATCAGATTTATTTATTTATTTTTGTTAAATCATAGCTGTGTACATTAATGTGATCATAGGGGCCGTTCCATCTTTTCTTCATCTTTTAAGGCCCGGTTTTCAATAACCTTCATATCTCTATCTCTCTCTCTCTCTCTCTCTCTCTCTCGTTAGCAGCTTTTTCCACTTCCTCCAGCTTTTGCAGGGCAGTAGCCAGGCACTCCTGGGCACGGTCCAGCTCCTCTTCAACCGGCTGCATCCTACAGTTCAAGGAGACCACCTCAGCCTCGGCGGGCTCCCAGGCTGCCTTTCTCCCTCCACTTGCCACTGGAGACGCTCCACTCTCTCCTCTGCATCAACGGCCTGGATCTTGGGCTTCGACGCCTCTTTGGTGTGGATCCCGCCCATGGAGCCTACCCAGATAGGGTTCAGCTGGAGCTCGGATTCCTGCCTCCTCCGCTCCCCGTTGCAGCCGCTCCTCCCCCCACTTCTACCTCATGTTATTTCCTTTCAATCATGCCTTCTTTTATGTTCTTCAAGAAAGTATTATAATCTTTTACAGAATTAAATTGCATTTTTTATTAAGTATATTCTAGTAATTTTTATTGCTAATTTAACTGGGATCAATTGCATTTTTAAAAATTTCTGAAGTTTAGGGAAGTAGTTAAAAGAATGAATTAAATTTACGAGTATCATGCACATTTATCTCTAAATTAATAAGGAAAATGTAAAATGAAAAACATGATACATAATTTATGTATGTTAAAAAGTAAACACAAAATATACATATTGCTTATAGCTATGTAAAAGTATAAGGGTAACCTGGTTTAGAATGATGCATACCAAATTGGTGTTAGCAGTTGTTTTTGACACATGGGAATTAGTTTGTACAGTTAAAGGGAACTTTGGCTTCATCTCTTACTGCCAAAGAAAGGAAGAAAGGAGGGAAGGGGTGAAGCAGGGAAGGAAGGGAGGAAGGAAGGAAAAGCTCAAAGCGAATATGATAATCTGTTAGCAGTTGGTAATTCTGGAAGATGAAATTGTAAGTAATTAATATTTACATTTGCATTGGAAATATTGGCTTTTCTCATCCCACCTAACTCCCTTGCACTAGCTGGGGCTGCCATAACAAAATATCATAGATGGGGTGGCTTAAACAACAGAAATGTATTTTCTCATAGCTCTGAAGGCTGTTAAGTCCAAGACCAAGGTGCCAACAAGGGTAGTTTCTGGGGAGGCCTCTCCTTCTGGCTTGCGTATTGCCACCTTCTCACTGTGTTTTCAGACGGTCTTTTCTCTGTGCACAATGAAAAAGAAAGAAATTTATGTTTTCTCTTTCTCTTCTTGTAAGGACATGAGTTCTATCTGATGAGGACCCTACTTTTCTAATTGCATTTAACCTCCGTTATCTCCTTAAAGGACCTACTGCAAACTGTCACACTGTGGAGGAGAGCATCACTAACATTTTAAAAATAAAGTTATTTTTAAGGAATAAATCTCTTTTATGTGTTTCTGTGACCAGCTCCCCCACCTTGATGGATTATACACTTGAACCCAATGTGACAACAATGACTGATGACTACTATCCCGATCTCTTCTCAAGCCCCTGTGATGGGGAACTTATCCAGAGGAACAGCAAGCAGCTTCTTGCCATCTTTTATTGCCTCCTGTTTGTATTCGGTCTTCTGGGAAACCTCCTGGTCATCCTGGTCCTTGTGGCCTGCAAGAAACTGAGGAGCATCACAGACGTGTACCTCTTGAACCTGGCCCTGTCTGACCTGCTTTTTGTTTTCTCCTTCCCCTTTCAGACCCACTATCAGCTGGACCAGTGGGTGTTTGGGACTGTAATGTGCAAGGTGGTCTCTGGCTTGTATTACATTGGCTTCTTCAGCAGCATGTTCTTCATCACCCTTATGAGTGTGGACAGGTACCTGGCTATTGTCCATGCTGTGTATGCCATAAAAGTGAGGACAGCCAGAATGGGCACAGCCCTGAGCCTGGCAGTATGGCTGACTGCCATTCTGGCCACCAGCCCATTGCTAAAATTTTACCAAGTGGACTCTGAAGATGGTATTCTACAGTGTTATTCATCTTACAATCAACAGACTTTGAAGTGGAAGATCTTTATCCACTTTGAAATGAACATCTTAGGCCTGTTGATGCCATTCACTATTCTTCTGTTCTGCTACATTAGCATCCTGTACCAGCTGAAGAGGTGCCAAAATCGGAATAAGACTAAGGCCATCAAGTTGGTGCTCATTGTGGTCGTTGTATCTTTACTCTTCTGGGTCCCATTCAACCTGGTCCTCTTCCTCACTTCCCTGCACAACATGCACATACTGGATGGATGTGCCATGAACCAGCAGCTGATTTATGCCACCCATGTCACAGAAACCATTTCCTTCACTCACTGCTGTGTGAACCCTATTATCTATGCTTTCATGGGTGAGAAGTTCAAGAAACACCTCTTGGACATATTTCAGAAAAGTTGCAGCCACAGCTTCTTCTACATAGGAAGACAAATTCCCAGGGAGGGCTGGGAAATGTCGTCATCCATCCATCAGTACTCCTCCCGTTCCTCCAGCACAGACTACATTTTGTGAGGATTGGTAAAGAGGAAATAAAAAACACTTTCTTGAGCTAGTAGCAGTGGAGAGAGGGGTGGATGTGGGAGGTTTTCAAAAACAGCTTAGCACGAGGGTGTTGTCTGTGTTGTTGCAAACACTTGGAACAGTGGCTAAAGACAGAGCTGTGTGTGCCTGGCATAAATCTCTGGTCTGTGACTATGTTCAGTGATGATTATGGACAACATGATGTCTTTAAAGGATTCTGTATGTCAAGCGAGAAAAAGTGATGTCTAACCTCCTTATATTTACAAAAATATATACCTTCAGAACCCGTCAGTATCTTGGAAGAAGGGGATATTGAAAAATTTTAATATCAAACTATGCCTCTGGGTTAGGTGGCTAACACATGTAATTACAGTGGCTCACACCTGTAATTCCAGCACTCTGGGAGGCTGAGGCAGGTAGATGGCTTGAACTCAGGAGTTAGAAGACCAGCCTGAGCAAGAGCAAGACCTCATCTCTAAAAATAACCAGATGTTGTGGAGGATGCCTGTAGTCCCAGCTACTAGGAGGTTGAGGCAAGAGAATCACTTAAGCAGAAGAGTGTAAGGTTGCTGTGAGCTGTGATGCTGCAACACTCTACGAAGGGTGACAAAGGGAGACTCTGTCTCAGAAAAAGCCTCTAAGTGTGCAATCATTGATTTGATAGGGAAGCAGCCAAAATCGTTCTGGATCAAGGTGATCAAAGTAATAGTGGCATTGAAGATGACATTATTTACTCTGCAGAAAACGTGCCCACAGATGACATGTTGGAACTGTGTGATGGGTTTATTGAGGGACTAGGGCAGTATACATTCATAAACAGAACAAGAAAACATGTCAGTTCATAAAATCAAAGAGAGACTTCTAAGATAAAAACTGTTGATGAGGCAGATAGCTCCGGAGGAAATGTTTTAAAAGTCATCCAGCAAAATGCCTTTTCATCCCTGGAGGACCCACTTCCTGGTCCCTCAATTGTGTCTGATGTTGCTTCTCATCTAAAAAAAAAAAAAATATATATATATATATATATATATATATATATATATATATATATTTATATATATATAACATACAGTAACCTTTTCATCAAAACATGACATCAGAGGTGGAGACTGAAAACCTGCCATTATTTGTCACTGCTGCTTACAGCTGAGACAGATATCCTGCTGAAGCTACTGCGTTGCTAGTTGCCCTGAACACATCATTTTTCCCTGTATTAATGGTATGTCATATTTTTTACTGCTGAGTACTTATTTGTGAATAATTGTAAGAAAATTAATGTTTATCAGATATGCATTTATTCAGAGTTGGAAATGATGGTAATGTCAGACAATGAAGATATTCCACTTGGGTGTCTGAGATAATGGCCCCATTGCTTTTGGTGGTTCACTATTCATAAACTTTGTTTCTTGTGCAAAATTATAAAAAATGTTCTGTACTGTTCAGCTTATGTGTAAATAAAACAAATGAATGTCATGTTTAGCCTTGGGTCCCATCCCAAGGTATCTCATATGCAATTATTCCAAAATCTGATAAAATCCAAAATCTGAAATATTTCTGGACCCAAGCATTTCAGATAAGGGATACTCAATCTGTACCTTAAAATCTCTGTGATTGTGGATTTGTCTATTTTTCATTTTAATTTGTGAAGTATAAATATAAAAAATGCACACTTACTTTATAGACATCTTGTATCTTTTTTTTTCTTTTTTTTAGACAGAGTCTCAAGCTATTGCCCTGGGTAGAGTGCTGTGGCATCATAGCTAACAGCAACCTCCAACTCTTGGGCTCAAGCGATCCTCTTGCCTCAGTTTTTCTATTTTTAGTAGCGATGACAGGGGTCTTGCCTTTGCTCAGGCTGGTCTTAAACTCGTGAACTCAAGCAATCCACCCACCTCGGCCTCCCAGAGTGCTAGAATTATAGGCGTGAGCCACTGCGCCCGGCCAGACACCCTGTATCTTCTTATTAAGTTTGTACATATATAGGATTATTAAGCATTTTTATTGAATTGACTCTTTTATCATTATGAAATGCTTCTTTTCTCCCAGTAATACTTCTTATCTTAAGGTCTACTGTGCTCATCATTAACAGAGTCACCTTAGCTTTTGGGGGATTAGTGTATGCATTGTGTTTCCCTATATGCTTTTACTTTAAACCAAATTGTTCTCCTGTATTTAAAATGTCTCTTTTGTAAGCAGAATTTAGTTGGGAGGTTTTACCCCGGGGGAGGGTGGGGGGGTGTTTTATTACCATGAGGCATACATGACTCTTTATAAGAAGGTCTCAGGTTTGCAATCTAGGCTTCCCCAGGAAAATACCTGGGCCCACTGGAATCCAGCTGCTGGTGCTGAAAGGTGCTTGGCCTCTCTGTCTCATGAGTCACTTCCTCCAGTCACTTCCTGACTGCCACACACATTTACCCAGCACATTGAGCCAGGGCACACTCCTAGCACAGACTATCTCCTGAGCTTGGTGGGGAAGGTGGGAGAGTGACATGGAACTCTACTTCCCAGCACATAAACCCCCACGTTCACATAATATTTCAGGGTCCTTACATTCCCGCACATCTTGTCACAGTTGCTTCTGAGAAGTCTCTACACTTAGAGTTGGTTTATCATAAACAGAAGCCAAAGAGTACCACTACCTATATTTTAAAAATCCAGTCAAATAATCTTCATTTTTTAATTGGAATGTTTAGTCCATATATTTAATAAAAAATATATAAAGAAACAGAACAAAAGGCAATAAAGGATAAATGGAGAAGTAAATGATGTTAAACATTGAAATAGTGCTTGCAATCAAAAAGTATTAAAATCCTAATTTAAGGTTGACCATAGTAGGTTAGAAATGAGTACTAAAATTTCTAGAGCAAGCAATAAAAAAGTATAAGAAGATATAAAAGCTAATAGAGAACAATAATTAGAATAATATTTGATTAACACAAAAGAAACCAAGAAAGGAGCAGGAAGTAGGTGCAACAAGTAGAAAACAAGGGCGGCACCTGTGGCTCAAGGAGTACAGCACCAGCCCCATATACCGGAGGTGGTGGGGTGAGTGACAAAACTAAGACTGTCATTTTGATCCATGCACCAGTAAGAATCACAGGGAGAACATTTGTTACATTTACTTTTGGAATCAGTCATAGAGGAAGTTTTCTTTTTTAATCCATCACTAGGGTTGTTGAAGTAATATTTTCATATCAGGTAGGACTGTTTGCAAATGTATTCCCAATTTTCATGGAGGACTCTGCTTCAAATTAGGACTTAACTGTCAAATACTTGCTCTTGGGTGAGATCCTTGTCATCTGCAATAGGAGTGACATTTTGTGGTAAATTGTGCCCACAAAGGTGGTGGCAATGATGGCAGGACCACTTGGGTGGATGTTGGAGTAGACAGCAGCTCCAGCCCACCATCTGCATTGACAGCTGGCACATCTCAGGATGCAGCTGGGCTTCTCCATCCTGAGGCACAGGACTCCTTCAGCTTTGCCTCTGGACCTTCTCACATCCCATAGCTGGCCTGGGCCTCTATTGCTTCCATGGGCCTCATGCACTGCCCTCAGATGAGCCACCTGGTTGGTGGAGATTTTTGCAATATAGAAAACATGAAAGATCTCAGATTTTACCCTACTTGAAAGCTAATGAGCCAGTCTGCCACAGTTTCCTGGATGCTGGCAGAACACATGCAACTACTGGGTCAGAGACAAAGGACTTTATCATCTACATCAGACAATCTCAAACTTTTTTAACAGGAGGCCAATTCACTGTCCCTCAGACCGTTGGAGGGCTGGACTATAGTTTAAAAAAAACAAACTATGAACAAATTCCTATGCACACTGCACATATCTTATTTTGAAGTAGAAAACAAAATGGGAACAAATACAATTCACACCGCTGCATGTGGCCTGCAGGCCATAGTTTGAGGACCCCTGATCTACATCATAGTAGACAATATGAGCTTGATGGTTTTGACCACCCTGCCCAACATCCTGTAAGCAGTGATGCAGAGTGGTCTACATAGATGTGCATTAAGTGGTTTAGTGGTATACTGCAACAGAGAAACCTCATGCTTTCAAAATGCAATTCTTTAAAAGAATGGCTAGCAAACCTGCCCCATCTTTGCCCTGGAGAAAAACATTACCTTTTCCCCCCCAGATAGATAACATACAAATCTATCCTCCAAAAGGAGGCCGTATCTTACAAGGTCTTTTGCTATATGAAGATTCTTGAAAAGTTGATTCAGATCAAAAGCTGTCAATGCCATTGTTCAGAAGATTGTAGACATTTAGACACTCATTGAGAATCAGCTGCCAGGTGGCATACATGTCTAGACCAAATAAAAACCTCCTACATATCAATAGAAAAAGAAAAGCTTTTTACAGTGGCAGTATCATAGTCAATAAGGTTAATCTGAGGCACAATTATTGCTAATTAAAATCCCACCACAACGACTTGAAATATAGTTAGCACTGGCAATTTTTGACAGTCTCTATGGAGAATAAAAGAGAAAATTAGAGGCAGACAGGGAACATCAACAGATAATTCTTCAAAGAAGGTGTGCAAAAGGTAAAAAAAAAAAATGAACACATGCTTAGCTTTGCTATTAACCTATAGCTTTGCTTTAAACCTTGCAGAATGACTAAAATTAAGAAAGGTGACAGTATTAAGTATTGAAAATGAAACACTTAATACTGCTGGTAACATTGTAAAATTATTCTGCCGCTTTGGGAAACTATTGGGTATTATCTATAAAAGTTGATGACACACATATCCTATGACCCAGCAATTTCAATCTTAGATACAAATCCAGTGAAAATGCATTCAAGTGTGCATCAATAATGATTGTGGAAGTATATTTGCACTCAGATGCTTATAGCAGCTCTATTCACAATTTCAAAGATATGGAAACAACCCAAGGGCCCATCAATCCATGGATGGATTAATAAACTGTGGTATATGTATGCCATGGAATACTATTCAACCGTTAAAAAAAGATGAGACTTTACATCTTTTGGATTAACCTGGATGGAATTAAAGAACATTCTCCTTAGTAAATTATTTTAAGAATGGAAAAGCAAACACCCTATTTACTCAATACTAATTTGAAACTAGTAAATGAACAACTACAGGCCCATATGAAAGAAAAACACCATTAAATTCGGGTAGGGAGGAATAAAGGGAAGGAACTCAGTAAGCTCCCACCTAATGTGTACAATGTAAGGGCATATGGCACACCTCCTGGGTGAAGGACTCAACTACAACTTGGATGGTACCTAATAAATGTGAACAGTGTAACCTAGTCATATGTACCCTTACATTAATCCCCATCCCCCCCAATAAAGCTGGGCATGGTGGCCCACACCTGTTATCTTAGCTCCAGGGGAGGTGGAGGTAGGTAGATCACTTGAGCTCAGGAGTTTGAGACCAGCCCAAGCAAGATCAAGACCCTGTCTCTACTAAAACTAGCCAGGCATTGTGGTGGGCACCTGTAGTCCCAACTGTTCAGGAGTCTGAGGCAAGAGGATCCCTTAAGCCCCGAAGTTTGAGGTTGCTGTGAGCTATGACACCCTTGGCACTCTACCTAGGGTGACAGAGTGAGACTCTGTCTCAAAAAAAAAAAGAATGTTTATAGGAGTATAATTCATATATTTCTGCTATGGGTGCTATGGATTGAATTGTGTGCCTCAAAAGAAAATATGTTAAAGTCTTAATCTCTAGTATTTCAGAATGTGACCTTATTTAGAAGTAGGATCTTTGCACATTTAACCAGGTTAAGATGAGGTCATTAGGGTAGGTCCTAGTTCAACATGATGAGTCTTTTTACAAAAATGGGAAATCTGGACACAGACACATGGGGACAATACTTGTAACAAGGGAGACAGAGATTGGAATTATGCAGTTGCTAGCCGAAGAACACTGAACATTGTCAGCAGCCAGGTACAGTGACTCACTTCTGTAGGTCTAGCACTCTGGAAGGCTGAAGCAGGGGATTGCCTGAGCTCAGGAGTTCAAGACAAGCCTGAGCAAGAGCAAGACCCCATCTCTACTAAAAATAGAAAAACCGATGACTGCATCCCCATGAGAGATGTACCTCCAGGCTCAGGTGTGCACAAGGGGTGGAATCCCATCTCCTCCCTACATGGAACATCAGCATTCCTGCAGGCGAACAGAAGTGTCTTTCAAATCTGAACATCTGGAACACCAGGGCAGGGGCATGATGAGAGGCAGATTGCTTTCCTGATGGCCTAGTAGTATAACTGAGGCATCTCCCCTGCTTGCCACTGCAAAGTCCTCAGTGAGGTCTTCCACTCCCACCACCTCTGTCAGGAACAGGGCTTTTGCTGCCCTTGGGATATCAATTATAGACACCTGCTTCTACCACAGTCAGTTGCTGCCCATGTGCGCCACCTACTGGTCTGAGGAGGAACTGCTCAACCCAGTGAAAAGCATTGGAGGGTGGAAAAATCACAGGACTAGAAAAAGACCTAAGCTTTCAGAGACTACCATTCTGACTTGCAAGAGATGGTGAACCCGTCACTCACACAGCACATTGCTACAAGCTGCATCTGATAAAAACGCCACACAGATTTACTACAAAAGAATTCATGCAGAGTCTTTGATACTGAGAACACCCAGAGCCAAAGCTAGATGATCATTATGTATACACATTATAGCATTGTTTTTCAATCTTTTTTGTCTCATGCACACTTGAACCTATCATTAAACTTCTGCAGCACTCTTAAATTATGTTGATCAAAAAAAGAGAGTGAAAAAAAAAGAATATACCTACTGTGTTTTTAACTTCTTTTCAAAATAATTTAATTAAAATCAGAAGAGGAAGAGAGAAAGGTTTTAAGATGGCGGCCAATAATAGCTTCCTTGTAACTGGGCACAGTGAGACTGGGGAGAGAAGACTTCAGGCATCTCTGGCTGGTGGGATCTGCCCAGAAACATCCCTTTGGGGAATTCTTTGGGGAAACAGGAAGTCAGCGAGAGACTTCTGGACACCATTAGGAGTATAAAAGCAGTGGAGAACTGGCAAGTGGTTGCATGTGTTTGCTCCGTCCAATCCCACCAGCAGCTGTAAGTACAGCAGCAGTGAGATTGCAAACTGGAAAGGCCTTCCCTGTGAGCTGTTTTGTTTTTTTGGACTTGGGGACTCATTTGAACTACCTTGGGAGAGCTTAGGCAAGAGTGCCGAGGGTGTTAAGCATTGTCTAGGGCCCCAGACTGAGCCCAGACAGAGCTAATAGTGTTTGGCCATGGGCCTCATGGAGCCATTGTGCAAGAACTGCCTCAGCACGCTCAGCCCTCAGGGTCATAGAGCAAGGATCAGGTGGGAAACCTTGGGCAAGTAATCTAGTGACTGAGCAGCCTAAAGGTGGAGACCGAGATGCCTTACAGCCTTGGCCCTCAAAGGCATAGAGTGAGAACAGTTTTGGCACACTGGGTAAGTGAGCAGTCACTCCAGGAGTGATCCCAATGACAAGTGCTTTTCTGGGAAAGCTTCAGCTTAGCCAAGGTTAATAGTTAAAAGTGGCTTTAAGTGGGCTGAGGAGAGATTTAGGCTCTCAACCCTGTAGGGGTTGGGAAATCAGCAGAGGCCTCCAGTCTCCCTCTCGTATTGCTGTATCAGCATTGTGAATAACATCTTATACCCCAGAAGATCACCTGTTGCCATATATATCATATATATATATATATAGCTTTGTTTTTGTTTTTGGTTTTTTCTTTTTGTTTGCTTTTGTTTTTGTTTTTGTTTTTTTTTTAAGTAAAGGGTAGACTTTAATCTTTATTTACAGGACACTGCAAGATATGAAATTCCACATAGAAATAAGAAACCCTTTCAGAGGATAAGCTCCATACAATATGTATGTACAGTCTGGAACTGTTCAAGTATAGTTTTGTTGTAAAAAGTGCTACAATAACAAACCACATTTAAAAAGAGTTCGTAGTAGAGAAATAGTAAGACAAACTTATACCAAATGCAGTACACGACAACTTTGTGCCTCAGCTATACAATCTAAAAGTTAAAAGTCCCAGGAGTCCCATCCTGAACTTGGAAGGTGCAGACTTCAGAGGTAGTTTCTGGTACTACATTTTGATCCTCCTCTTCCTCTACGGAGAAATACTTCTCAATCAAGTTTAATGAAGCCTTGTACACAGACTCATTTTCATGGTTTTGTAGAGCTTCAATTTTGTCCAGACCTCCACATTCTTCAATCATTATACTAAGTTTCTCAGTTTCACCTAGTTTTTCAGCATCCTGAAAGATATTTGAAATGGCATTTAGAATAACCAGAATAATTTTGGTATATTTTGCAGTTAAGAGGTTTATCAATGGTTCTATTATGCCACAATGAACAAGGTATTATAGTCTGTTCAACTGTTCCACCACTTCTATAGTTGGTCACAGCCCATACAGCTTCCTTTTGTGTCTTAAAGTCTGCCTTAGAGAGAACACCAACAAATAATGGGCCTGGTCCATGATTCACAACTTGCTGTATCTGGTCCTGACAGCCCCCTGTGATGTTTGACATTGTCCATGTAGCTTCCTTTTGAATGTTAGTTTTGGGGTTGGTCAGCAGGCTGGGAAAGACAGTAAGTGCTCCTGCATCAATTACAACCTGAGTCTGTTCATCTGTCCTAGTGACAATATTCCCTATGGCTCTTAGTGTAGGAGTCACAATTGGCAATTCGGTAGCCCCCAAAAGCTTCACAAGTTGGGGCACAATTCCTGCTTTTTTTTTTTTTTTTTTTTGGCAGTTTTTTGGTGGGGCTGGGTTTCAACCCGCCATCTTCGGCATATGGGGCCAGCGCCCTACTCCTTTGAGCCACAGGTGCCACCCCACAACTCCTGTTTTCACAACCATTTCAATCTGTTCATTTGGACCATCAGTAGGGTAGGAAATAGCCCAGCAAGTATCTGCTAATACCTCTGGATCATCATGATGCAGGAGACGCACTAAAGCAGGAAGAATCTGCTCCACAGCATCTAATGGAGGTGCAGGATTCTTGTTACAACAAAGGTTTGAAAGTGTGCAGGTAAGATTACGTAAGTAACCACACAATAAAGATGACATTTCAGGAACAGCTAGAAGAGCCAACAGTGGGTCAATCACACCAGACTTAATAACCAAGTCTTGGAAAACTGAACCATCACCTGCAATGTTGCCTAGAGTCCACACAGCTTGTTCACTGATATGAGGATGGGGAGATGCTAACAGAGAAATGAATGCTGGAGTAGCACCTCCATCTACCACGGCCTTAGTCTGTTCTGATGTCCCAGAAGCAATGTTAGTTACTGCCCAAGCAGACTCAAACTGAATGGGACTGCAATCAGTTCTGCCCAAGAAGGACACAAAATTTGGGATCAAACCAGCCCTGATTATATTGTCGATGGGAGGCTGTTTTTCTCTAGAAAGTAGTTTCCTGGCAGCTTGAGTAGCTTGGAGCTGGTTTCCATATTGGTGCTATTTATACCTTTGACAATGTCATCCACAGACCAGTTTACAGTACCCTGGTTGTTTCGGTTTTCCTGTAGTGGAGAAGTAGCATCATCAAAAATAAGCCTACATTTCTCCTTTTCAGCATCTGGTGATCTTTCTCAGCTTTCCTCAACTCCACATTACCTTCTATTCAGCGTTGCCTCATTTCTGTACTGTTTTTTCCCTTGTTCTTGAACCTGTTAAGTCGGGAAGCTGGTGAATTAGAATTCTTCTTGGTGGACATGGTTATGAGACAAAGGGAGAAAGCTGCACAGGAGGAGGTGCAGGACTCAGAAGATCTGGGTCAGCTGCCCTGGAAACGTCCATCATATGCTTTTTGTTTTCTAATTCTGTCCACGTGGTGGGTAAATTACATAATTTGATTTTTACTTTTGAATTTTTTTTCTTGAGACAGAATCTCACTCTGTCGCCCCTAGTTGAGTGCAGTAGTGTCATAGCTCACAGTAATCTCAAACTCTTGGGCTCAAGCCATTCTCTTGCCTCAGCTTCCTGAGGAGTTGGGCTACAGGTGCCTGCTACAATGACCACCTTTTTTAGAGACAGGGTCTCGCTCTTGCTTGGGCTGGTCTCTAACCTGTGAACTCAGGAATCTACCCACTTCGGCCACCCAGAGTGCAAGGATTACAGGCATGAGCCACCACACCCGGCCCTTATTTTTGAATGTTAAACCAACTTCGCATTCCTGGGATAAAATCCATTTGGTTCTGGTGTATTATCTTTTCTTTCTTTCTTTCTTTTTTTTTTTTGAGACAGCATCTCACTATATTGCTCTCAGTAGAGTACTGTGGTGTCACAGCTCACAGCAACCTCAAACTCCTGGGCTTAAGTGGTTCTCTTGCCTCAGCCTCCCAAGTAGCTGGGATTACAGGTGCCTGCCACAATGTCCACCTATTTTTTGTTGTTGTTGTAGTTGTCATTGCTGTTTAGCAGGCCTGGGCTGGGTTCAAACTTGCCAGCCCCAGTGTATGTGGCTGATGTCCTAACCGCTGAGTTACAGGCGCTGAGCCTATCCATTTTTTTTTTTTTTTTTTAAGAGACAGCGTTTCACTATGTTGCCCAGGTTAGAGTGCAGTGCTGTGGTCACAGCTCACTGCAGCCATGAACTCGTGGGCTCAAACAATCCTCTCGTTTTGGCCTACTAAGATTTGCTACTATTTTATTAAGAATTTTTACCTTTATGTTCATGAGGGATATTGGTACATAGTTTTATTTTCCATCTTTGATATCAAAGTGATGTTGGCTTTATAAAATGAAGTGAGAAATATTTCTTCCCTTTTTAAATTTTTCTTAAAGACTTTGCTGAGGATTGGCATTATTTCCTTTAGAAATACTTGAAAGAATTCATCATCTGGACCTGGAGTTTCATTGTGGGAAGATTTTAAATTATGAATTACATTTTGTTAATTGATACAGATATTTTCATATTTTCTATTTTTCCTGGGTCATTTTGATAATTTGTATCTCTCGAGAATTTTTCCCATTTCATTTGAATAGTTTATTGGCAAAAATTGTTTCTAATAGGTTCTCTCTGTCTATTTCTCTCATGGCGTTATTAGAGTGAATGACCTGGGAGCACAGGAAATAGGAAGTGGTGAGCAAAGGCTGAGAATGCGTAAAGTCCTGAGCACAAGGGTGCAAGTGTCGCAGATGACAAGGGTGGCCGTGGGAGTGTGGGCTGCAGGACAAGGTTATGGTGGGAGAGGAAGCCAAGAAGCAGACAGGCCAGGGTTTGGGAGGAAATCTCTGAGAATAACCATGGGAGGAGGGGTGGAGAGAAAATTTGTGAGGACAGTGCCCAACTCTTTAAGGAATGAACGAGGTTACTGCGGCTCTGTGTGAGTGTTGCCGCTCTGTGGAATATTCTGGTGGGAGAGTCACAGGATTTTCAGGAAACAATGGTCTGGAAATGATAAGAAAGGCTGAGGAAGGCTCCTTCCTCTCCCCCTGCCTGGTGGGAGGGTTGCAGGGGAGGGGGGAGGGGGCGGGAGGGGGGGGGAGGGGGTCCCACACAGGAGGAAGGTGACTGATTGGCTGTTTAGAGAGGATAGTGAGGATCTAGGGTTGTTGCTGAGGGAGTCCCAGAGGGCACAGGGCAAGGTTTGGGGTGGTGAGTGAGATGGGAACGTGGGAGTTGCGCAGAGCCACAGGGGATGAGAGCTTGGGTGCTAGGGGTGCCCTGGGGTTTGGGGCTTGTGTGGTGGCCCCTGCAGACAGGGATGGGGCTTGGTGGGGCCGGTCCTGTGGATGCTGTTATGAGCTGTGAAGGGAGCTCTTGGGCCCTCTTGCTGGTGGTGGACTTAATCAACGTTGGAGTGGGAAGCACACAGCTAGGTAAGTTTGATCTTCATCTCCAACTTGGTTCCCGCTTCTAGCAGGCTAATGAACTGAAGCTGTGGTTGATTTTCTCAGGCCAGCACCCCAGGGCTCAGTGACACCCACCGGGGCAGGGCCCAGCCTGTGACAGTGCTCTCTTTGACAAGCAGCCTCAGCTGCCTGGCTGTGGAAAGCCTAGCCTTTCGGGCCATCTCTCCCCGGCTCCGGGGTGTCTCTGCATTTCCTTCTGCTCCGTATTGTTTTTATAGAGGTGTGACCTGCGGCTGTGTCCATTTGCTTTTCTGTTCTACTCTCCTCAGGAAGGCTCTGGGAGGTTCCAAAGCTTTAACCTGTATCCTGAGTAGTCTATTTCCTTCTCTAGGTGTGTGGAGTTTGCACTTAGGTTGGAGTTAAATGCTTTCTTCCTTTTTCTTTTACCTTTGGTTTCTGTCACAAGCATTTAGAAACACTCATCTTGATTTTGTTTCTTAAGTCTGGTAAAGAGAAAGACAGGAAATTGATGAGTTCTGAATGTGCCCAAAGAAATCTCCCATCAGAACAGCATCGGGGCAGGGCTGGTCTCAGTCTGCTAATGGCCTGTCTCATTTTCCTGTCATTGGTCTCAATTCTGCTGCCCCTTCCCACAGAGTCCCTTAAGTAGCTATTTCACGGATTGATACATGCACTCTCAGGACACAGCCCCATCTCATCTCCCACCATAAGGACCGAAAGCTCACCCTAAAGCTCAGAACCCTACCGTAATTTACAATCACCCTAAAGCTCAGAACCCTACCGTAATTTACAATCTTCCACCCTTGTATTGATCGAAATTTCCCTGGCTGCTTGCTCTGGTGGTCCCAATCTCTAAGGGTGGTTCCCCCAACTGCAGAGCTTCTAAGCACAGGTTTAACAGGGCACCTCTCAAGGGGTTCATGGGTTGCAGCTATTTCTGGGCGGTCTTCCCAGCTGTGTCTCTCCAATCTGGCCTCGCTTTTTCTGTTAGATTTCACTGGGCCCAAGTTATTCTTTCTGATGTAGTAACAGGCAAAGCATCTCCTCCTTTTCATCATCCTCTTTGTAAACCAGCCCATCCTGTCTTCTGAGAGCTCCCCTTTCCTTCCAAGGAAATCTGCTTCTTTCCAGAGATGAGATCTTTCTACTGAGCTTACTTGTCATTCTCCCGCTTCTCATTCGAGTGTAAGAATGAGTCATATTTTTCAAACTTTTATTTTCCTTGATTTCCTGAGTTAAATATGATTCCTAAAGTCAGACTATTCCATGCATAGCACTTTTATTTATGCCTTTATTTTGGGGGTTTTGTAAAAATGTCAGTTTTTTTTTTTTTTTTTTTTTTTTAACCTAACCCAAGGAGATGCTATATTATCTTTAAAATATGGTCCCCCTTTCTTCTTGGTTCCTTCATTAATAAACTCCATCATCTTTCTATGGGTGAAACCAAACTGGTTCTCTGAAATCCCAAGCCATAGTCAGGGTTTATGTCACAAGAAATCAGATCCAACTTGAGACCACACTGAGCCTCTTGAGTCTGCGGTGACACCGCAGGAAGTTAAGTTTGGTGCTATCCCAGTTCAGTCTAAGAGAGGGACAGCCCGTGTCTGGTACAGTGTTTTAAAGTTGGAACCACATGGATGCTCTTAAAACCCTTTCTGTCAGGTCGAGGTCCGATATCACTGGCTCATTAACCAAGAATCTAACTATTATTCTTCACCGCCCTCCATAGCACCAATGACGGGTAAGATTCCCAAAACTGGGACAACCTAAGACAGGATATGGAGAGGCTGCACGGTGGATTA
>CAUYPK010005098.1:0-14467 GCA_963574355.1 Loris lydekkerianus | reverse complement strand
TCGGTTGGCGAGAGGTCTAGGGAGTGTGGTGGGTGGGGTAGAACTTCGATGCTCAATTCCTTTAATTTTCGGAGGGTGATTTGTGAGACGTGCGGCCGGGCGTTGTCTGGAGCAGGATCGGACCTCTTCTGTTGACCAGTGCTGGCTGCTGCTGACGCAATTTTCGGTACATTTCATCGATTTCCTCACAATAGGACTCTGCTGTGATGGCTTGGCCTGGTTGCACAAAGTTATAGTGAATCACACCAGCTGCTGACCACCATACAGTAACCATGATCTTTTTTTGGTGGGATTTCGCCTTTGGGAAGTGCCTGCGTGCCTCATCAGTGTCCAACCACTGTCCTGAATATTTCCTATTGTCGTGATGAATCCACTTTTCATCAGACATGATGATCCGATCCAAAAAAGTATTGTTTTGGTTGAGCAAAAGCAATGAAGAACAAACCTCGAAACGTGACAATTTCTGCCGATCGTTTAAATTGTGGGGCACCCACTTTTCGAACTTTTTGACCTTTCCAATACATTTTAAACCATCAAAAACTGCATGGGAGCTGACACCCAGTTCTTCCGCCATCCCACGCACCATTTGTGATGGGTCAGTCTCCACCAAGGTCCTCAAATCCTCGTCCTGGATTACTCTAGATCGACCACTTCGGGGCTCATCTTTGAGGCTAAAATTTCCGGAACGAAATTTCACAAACCAACGTTGAACAGTGCGTTCATTAACACTATCATTGCCAAATGCCTGGTTAATTTTTCGGGCTTTTTTGGCAGCACTTTGGTTCCATTTGAATTCGTAGAGAAAAATTGGCCGAAAATCTCTTAATGACATCATATAGTAATAGGCTGAAAAGAATAAAAACAATTAAAAGTAGAAAAGAATGAATAGCATCAAAGTATAGAGTACAAAATTCTCCATCAATCAGTATATACCACGACATAGTAGAATAAATATTTATTGAGATATGGAGCTACAAAAACACATGACATTAAAATGAACAAAACCTTTGAAACAACCTAAATATTTTCTTACCTCTGCTGAGGGTCAGTTTAGCCAAAACTTGTCTGTTTCTCATTCTTTTGTGCCCCTTAAATTAGAAGCCTCATCACCAAGAGACATTTGGCTCATGACCTCTCAGCTGTGTGGCAGGACCGCTATCCTGCCACATCCCTGTCCTCCTCGGCAGATCTGAGTGCTGTGTGCTGATGCCCCTGCCAAGTGGAGGTCACTGTCAGCTGCTCCTGCATTCTGAGCTATTCTCCTGGTTGACTGAGTCTGAGAGAACTGTGATCGAGTGACAAGATCAAAGGGCCTGGGGGAAGAAACTGCTGGGCCACCAGGTCCTCAGGGATTTTCTGCAGCAAGGAATGAGACAGGCCCTGACAACCCGCTGTGGGCTGCTGACATCCTCCTATAAAGTTGCAGTACCCATGCTGGTTCTCCCAACACGTGTCTGATCACAATGTCACTTTGTGTACTCTCCAAGCCTTCAAGTCCTGCATACAACCCTCCACTGACTCATTAAATGGAGCCATTTTAATTCTCCTCTGCCCTTCACCTGCATAATCATTCATCTTTCCTCCTACTTTTAAATAGAATCTTTTCTACATTCTGCCTCCAGGGTCAACACCACCCTACACTCTGCTAGGAAGAGCTCTCTGAATGGCAAATGGGATGGAGCTACCCACACACACCCTCTGCAACCTTCCTTACCCTCCTTCGCTGACAGAGGAGCCAGGCTGCCCCCTTGCCTCCTGGGCTTTTGACGTAGGCCTTCCCAGGGCGGGGGTAAGGGCAGCCTGATCTCAGCAGCAGACCCACTTTTGTGTCCCCAGTAGGTTCTCCCACGTCCATGCAGGTCAGGAGTGTGTAGCACATTGTCCCTCTGTGTCCTGCACAGCTCACATTTCTTAGCTCTCCCTCCCACCTCCTAAGTATCAGCACTTTGCTCCACTGCAGCCACGCGGACCTCAGAGAGAAAGAGGTCACACTCTTTGTGGTCACATGGCCATGTCCAGGGGGTTGAGGCATGAAAGGGGCATCAGAGGAGTCACGGGCCTGAGGTTCTCCTGTCAATGATGGAATATTTGGCACATGGGGCTGTCAGTGGGCTCAGTACTGAACTGGAAGTGGCAATGGGTGAGAGAAGGCCGGAAAGAAGGGGAGTGAAGGGAGCGTGGGGGTGGAGAAGCTGGGAGTGAGGGGACAGAGAGCTGCTTTCCAGCTCAGAAGTTGGAGGTGGCCCGTGTGGCTGCGGACAAAGTGGCAAATACATTTGTGCTCCCCGAGCTCTGTGTGTTGTCAGCCTTATACGACTGCTTTCCCCGAAACATTTTTTTCTTCAATCTTTTGTCATGGGACAATCTCCATCACTTTTGTCTTTCTCGTTTCTAGTTTTGAAAGTGCCCCAGAGAAACTGAATGTGAAGGAAATAGTGAGAGCTTTGACTTGGGAAAGGAACAGGAGAGAGAAAAGGAAAAAAGGAAAGAAAAAGGTGTGGTGGAGAATTATGTGAATATTTTACAGAAGGAGGCTTTCAAAGCCAGGAAGACGTACTTTTTACGTTCCCTTAGACTTACAGATTCATGTTACGTTAATACAGTGGCTTCACTGCTGTTGTATTCTTTTCCTTGGGGAGGGATGCAAATTGGTTTTGTAGCTTTCCTCTTAGCTACAGAACCACATAACACAATTATGAAACTGTACAAATATAATGTTAAATACCGTAACTCTGTCATTACCAAACCAAAATCTGAAATGCATCCCAACCCATTCAATCCCAAAACTGCAGCAAATTTCTCGTAAAGTTTGTAAAAACCTCTTAAGTTATTTTTTTTAATTTTTAAGGTGTTGAAAGTCATCTTGCCCTTGACATGTGAAAAATCTTGAACATGTGAAAGTCACTTAAAATATACATAAACAAAAATATATGAATTGTTTTGAAATGAGAAGTCTTTTTCTTTCACAGCTAAATATTAATGGGTCATAATTTTCTCAGAACACCTAATGCTATATGCAGTTTGTCACTTGCACATAAACTGAAGGGGCACATTATAAAGTCAATGGATATTTATTGAGCATCTTCTATGTGTTTGATGAAAAAGTTTTAGATTTTTACATTGTTTTGAAATTATTTAATAATTAAGGAGGTGACTTCACTTTTTTTAACCAACTTTTCAAAATTTTTATACATACAAAATAGTTTAAAGGATAATACAATAAACACATATTTTCCATGTAGATCTAAGTTTTTTAAAAATATATTTTATACGTGTGTTTCCTCTCCATCTGTTTGTGTACACATATATAATTATGTATTATATATAAGTGCATATATATAATTTTTGTTATCATTGAGTGTTTGAAAATAAATTGCAGACAACATAAAATTTCACCCCTACAAGTTCAGCAGGCATCTCCTAAGACTAAAGCCGCTCTTCTATAATATCATTACCATATCTCATGTAAAAACCTTTCATTAGAACATCATCTAATATCCAATCCATATTTAAATTTTCCCTAAATCCCCAAGAATACCTTTAAAGCTTTCTCTCTTCTTTTTTGACCCAGGATCTGATCTAAGTTTGCATGTTGTATTTGGTCCTTATGATGTTTTAGCCTCTTCTAATTAATGACAATATATTTCCCACACAACACTGTTTTTTTCCTTCAGACTAGAATCCAGTCCTTTTGTCTTATAAAATGTCCATCTAGGCTCTGGATTTGTCTGATTGGCTTCTCTTGGTATCATTTAACTCATCGCCTCTGGTCCTGGAATTTCCTTTAAACTGGTGGTTAGATGTTTGATTACATTCGGTTTCAATGCCTGACAAGTGACCCTGGGTTCTTCACATCCCATCAAGAGGCTTGAGACATCAGGTTACCCCACTAGCAGTGAGGTTAAATATGGTGACCTATTTAAAGTGGTGGTTGCCAGGTCATTCCACTGTAAAGATATAATCTCCTTTTGCAGTTAGTAAACAATCAGCCAGGTGATATGTCAGCAATTCACAAATATCTTGTTCTCCACCAACTTGTGTGTGAATGTGTATGCAAAACAGTGGCTTTCAAAATCCAGCATTTCCTTTATATTTATTAGTTATATATTATTGTACCTATAAAAATATTTTCATTAGCACTCCTTTTTTTCTGTTTTTGAATATCATTATGAACTCATGTTATTTATTTATTATGCCAGTTAAAATCCACTATAATGATTATTCTCATTAATGTTCAAAATTCCCAAAGCTGGCCAGGGCGGGCCCCTTCAGACTGTCCCCTGGGTCATTTTGGTACATCCTCATCATCCTCTGAGTCTTTGCTTTCTGGCACAAGGTACCAGAAGCTTACGTCATACTTCTATGGTCCTGGTCCCTCTCAGTCTGGAGTCCTTCTATTGGGAAATAAGTCGTTAGAAACTTGGAAACGGTGTGAGGTGTGCTGGTTGCTACTGGGCATTCTTGCTTCCTGACACTTTCAGTGCAAAGCTGTAAAAACGTATTTTTATAAATTATGAGCTAATACTTCCAATTCAAATTTAGCATTACTGCTTTTCTTAAGTCATTTTATTTTATATGTGAATCTCTCTCTCTTTTTTTTTTTTCTTTCAGTTTTCAGCTGGGGCTGGGTCCGGCATATGGGGCTGGCGCCCTAATCCGCTATTCCTTGGAGCCACAGGCGCCTCCTGAATCTCTTTTTTTTTTTTTTGCACAAAACTACTGATTCCTCACAACATTCATATTCATTCTTACTAATTCTAGAATAAACAAAAATAGATGAACTACTACATGAGTATTGCTGTTAACAACAACCTCCTGAAAGAGGCACAAGATTCTTTTTGCCCACAAGGGGAGATAGCTGGGGGAGTGTGTTCAAAAATTTCTAAAAATATTTTCTCTGCATAACTATCAATTTCCTACAGAATTAAATTCTTTTTTGCTCATTTTTAGAATTTTTAAATCTTGTTTTATGTGATTTCTTTAATAGAGAAAACATTTTGATATTCTGTTTACATAACAAAATCACATGAAAATTTGCACAGAGAGAAGTCCCATTTCCATTCTGCTCCCTCCTCACCTCCTCTGAAACGTGCAAGTTTCATTCTCATTAGTTTCTGCTTGTACATCTGCAATTTTTCCCACACATAAGCAAATATAAACACACGCGTTTCTTCTCCTTTTTTCACAACGTATGTGAGAATGAAATAATCGTTCCACGCCTTGTTTTTTTATTTAACAATATATACACTCTGATCCATTGTTAAACTGAACTATATATTTTTAAAATTGTTTACTACAATGCAGTCTTAAATAAAATGTTAGGATGCAAACTTTAACAGTTTGGATTACTTGAACCTATTTTATGTAATAAATTTATGTGGTTCTAAAATCCAAACAATGCTAAAATACATATATTGAAAATTCTCATTCCCACTTCTGCCCCATCTAGCTAACCTGCTAGGGGTGGGAAAGCACCTGTATTTTTTCTAATGAATAATTTTGGTTATTACATTGTAATTATGACTCTAGGACCCACTTCTATACACAAATGTACAATTCTAAGTGCATACTCTGTCCCGTGCTGTTTTAACCATAGGTGCGAGATCTCTTCAGATTAGTACTTAAAGGTCTTTCTTATTCTTTTTCATAGTATTCTTTTCTAACATGATCAGCAAAACCAAAATCGAGGGGGTGAAAGGGCAGAAAAGGTGCTGTTAGTAAGTTCCTGGCTGGCTTCTGTGGAGGCTCTGCATCCTGGTGAGTGGGAAGACTCAGAACTTACAGGGCAGAGATGGGAAAATGGTGGTTTCTATCCTCTGGGACCAGGGTCAGCACCACAATTTTTTTTCTTTTTTTTTTTTTTTTTTTTTTGTGTTGCAGTTTGGCCAGGGCTGGGCTTGAACCCACCACCCTCAGTACATGGGACTGGCACGTCACCCACTGAGCCACAGGTGCCGCCTTCTTTTATTTTTTATTTCAGATTAATATAACAGTACATACTATTAGGTTACATTGCTTGTGTTTCTTTTTGTTGTTGTTGTTGTTGGAGATTCATTGAGGGCACACAAAACCAGGTCACATTGATTGCATTTGTTAGATAGGGACCCTCTTATAATTGTGTCCCACCCCCAAAAGGTGTGCCACCTCCCTTGTCCCGTTCTCAGCTCTCCCTTTCCCCCATCCCCTGCCTCCCACTGTGTATTAGGACCTTAATTGTCCTCATATCAGAATTGAGTACATAGCATTCTTGCTTCTCCATTCTTGCAATGCTTTATTAAGAATAATGTGTTCCACATTCATCCAGGTTAATACAAAAGATGTAAAGTCTCCATCTTTTTTAGTGGCTGAATAGTATTTCGTGGTGTACATATACCACAGCTTGTTAATCCATTCCTGTGTTGGTGGGCATTTACGCTGCTTCCACATTTTGGCAATTGTAAATTGAGCTGCAATAAACAGTCTAGTGCTAGTGTTGCTGTGGTAAAAGGATATTTTTTCTTCTGGGTAGGTGCCCAGCAATGGGAGGTCTAGCTTGAGTTCTTTGAGAGTTCTCCATACTTCCTTCCATAAAGGTTGTTTTGGTTTGCAGTCCCACCAGAAGTGTAAAGTGTTCCCTTCTCTCCACATCCACGCCAGCATTCGCAGTTTTGAGATTTTGTGATGTGGGCCATTCCCGCTGGGGTTAGATGGCATGTCAGGGTGGTTTTGATTTGCATTTCTCTAATAATTAGGGACAATGAGCTTTTTTTCATATGTTGTTAGCCATTCATCTGCCTTCTTTAGAGAAGGTTCTATTCATCTCTCTTCCCCATAGATATATGGGATTGTGGCTTTTTTCATATGGATTAATTTGAGTTCTCTATAGACCCTAGTTATCAAACTTTGTCTGATTCAAAATATGCAAATATCCTTTCCCATTGTGTAGGTTGTCTATTTGCTGTGGTTGTTGTCTCCTTAGTTGTACAGAAGCCTTTCAGAAGTCCCGTTTGTTTATTTTTGTAGTTGTTGCGATTGCCACATAAGTCTTCCTCATAAAGTCCTTCTCCAGGCCAATAGCTTCCAGTGTTTTCCCCACACGTTCTTTGAGGATTTTAATTGATTCTTGCCTTAAATTTAGGTCTTTTATCCATCTTGAATCAATTTTTGTGAGTGGAGAAAGGTGCAAGTCCAGTTGCAGGCTTTTACATGTGGATATCCAGTTCTCCCATTTATTGAATAGAGATTCTTTCCCCCAGTATATGTTCTTGTTTGCTTTATCAAAGATCAGGTGGCTGTAGGATGTTTGTTTCATCTCCTGGTTTCCTATTTGGTCCCAGATGTCTGTGTCTCTATATTTGTGCCAGTACCATGCTGTTTGGATCACTATGGCCTTGTAGTATAGCCTAAAGTCTGGTAGGCTGATGCCCTCCGCCTTGTTTTTATTACTAAGAATTGCCTTGGCTACATGGGTTTTTTCCTGGTTCCATACAAAAGAAAGAATTACTTTTTTCAAGTCTTGAAAGCATGATATTGGTATTTTAATAGGAATAGCATTGAATCTGTAGATTGCTTTGGCAAATATAGACATTTTAACAATGTTGATTCTTCCCAGCCATGAGCATGGTATGTTCTTCCATTTGTTAATATCTTCTGCTATTTCTTTTCTTAGGGGTTCATAATTTTCTTTATAAAGGTCCTTCACCTTGTTTGTGAGGTGTATTCCTAGGTATTTCATTTTCTTTGGAGCTACTGAGAAGAGTATTGTCTTGATTTTCTTCTCATTTTGGCTTTAATTGGCGTATACAAAGGCTACTGATTTGTGGACATTGATTTCATATCATGAGATGTTAGTGTATTTTTTGATCACTTCCAGGAGTCTCGTGGTTAAGTCTTTGGGGTTCTCTAAGTATAAGATCGTATCATCACAAAGAGGGAGAGGTTCACTTCCTCTGCCCCCATTTTGATGCCTTTAATTTCCTTCTCTTGACTGCATTGGCTTGAATTTCCAGCACTATGTTGAATAGTAGTGGCAACAGAGGACACACTTATCTTGTTCTAATCCTGAGTGGAAAAGGTTTCGGTTTTACTCAATTCAGTATAATATTTGCTGTGGGTTTGTCGTAGACTGCTTTGATGAGCTTAAGGAATGTGCCGTCAGTGCCTATATTCTTCAGTATTCTAGTTAGGGAAGGATGCTGAATTTTATCGAATGCTTTTTCTGCATCTATTGAGAGGATCCTATTGTCTTTGTTTTTGCTCCTGTTGATATGGTGAATTATGTTTATGGATTTGTGTATGCTAAACCAGCCTTCTATCCTTGGAATGAATTCTACTTGATTGTGATGTATGACTTTTTCAATAATAAGCTGTAATCTATTGGCTAGAATTTTATTGAAAATTTTTGCATCTATATTCATTAGTGAAATTGGTCTGTAGTTCTCTTTTTTAGTTGGGTCTTTTCTTGGTTCTGGTGACGGGTGATTTTTGCTTCATAGAATGTGTTGGGGAAGATTCCTTCTTCCTCAATTTTTTGGAGTAATTTCTGCAGTATGGATATAGCTCTTCTTTGAAGGTTTGATAGAATTCTGGTGTAAAGCCATCTGAACCAGGGGATTTTTTGGTTGGGAGATTTTAACCTTATGCTGAATGATTGTTGGGTTTGGCAAGAGATTAAAAAGGAAATTGTTAATTTCTTCTAACACCATAACAATAAAGACACAAGTTACGAAAACCTATAGGATAAAGCAAAAGCAGTCTTGAGAGGAAAATTTATCACGCTAGATGCCTACCTTCAAGAAACAGAAAGTGAATGCATCAGCACCCTCACAAATCACCTTGTGGAATTGGAAAAAGAACAATCTAACCCAAACCAAACAGAAGAAAAGAAATAGCCAAAATTAAATCAGAGATTAATGAAATTGAAAACAAAAAAAAATCATTCAAACAATTAAAGAAATAAAAAGTTGTTTTTTTGAAAAAGTAAATAAAACAGATAAACCCTTTGCCAGACTTAGTAGAAACAGAAAAGTAAAATCTCTAGTAACCTCAATCAGGAATAATAAAGGGGAAATAACAACAGATTCCACAGAGGTACAAGAGATTATCTTTGAATACTATAGGAAACTCTAGGCCCAGAAATTTGACAATGTAGAGGAAATGGATCAATACTTGGAATCACACCTCCTCCCTAGACTTAATTCAGATGAAATTGATCTCCTGAACAGACCAATTTCAAGCACTGAGATCATTGTTTGCATTTTTAGGTAGAGTCCAGGTTGTAATTGAGCCCTTCACCCAGGAGGTGTGCATATACCCCTCTGTTGCCCTTTAGGTGAGAGTTTACTCAGCCCCTCCCTCTTTATTTTCTCTCTTCCTTCTCTTCCTCTCATTCTTGAATTTAATTGTGTTTTTCTCTCTTGTGGGCATGTGATTGTTCATCTGTTAGTTTCATATTAGTATTGAATATATTGGATGCTTGTTTTTCCATTCTTGTGATACTTAGGTATTCTCTAAATCCTTCCATGTAAAAACAAAGATGTAAAATCTCCATATTTCTTTATGGCTGAATAGTATTATTGCACAGTACACATATACTATATTTTATTTATCCATTCTTGAGTTGATGGGCATTTGGGTTGCTTCCACCTCTTGGCAATTGTGAACTGAGCTGCGATCAACATTCTAGTACAAATATTCTTATGGTAAAATGATTTTCTTTTTCTTCTGGGGAGGATCAAATGGAAGGTCTATTTTTATGTCTTTGAAGATTCTCCATACTTCTTTCCAAAAAGGCTGCATTAGTTTGCAATCTCACCAGCAGTGTGTAAGTGCTCCCTTCTCTCCACACTCTTGCCAGCATATGCAGCTTTGGGACTTTATGATGGGAACTGTTCTCACTAGGGTTAAATGATACCTCAGGGTGGTTTTGATTTGCATTTTTCTGATGATTAGAGATGGTAAACATTTTTCCAAGTGTTTGCTGACCATTCAAGTCTATAGTGATTATAGCTGCATGATATTGACACAAAAAATAGAGACCTAGGCCTATGGAACAGAATAGAAAACCTAGAGATGAAACTAGCCTCATATCACCATCTGATCTTTGATAAACCAAGCAAAATAATACACTATGGAAAAGAATCTCTAATTAATAAAGCATGCTAGGAGAACTGGTTAGCCACATGTAAAAGACTGAAACTGGACCCACATCTCTCATCACTTCACAAAAATTGAATCCCACTGGACAAAAGATTTAAATCTAAGACACAAAATGATAAAAACTCTGGAAGAAAGTGCTGGAAAACTCTTGCCAATATCAGTCTGGAGAAAAATTTTATGAAGAAGGCCCCACTGGCAATTATAGCAGTAACAAAAATAAATAAATGTGACCTGATCAAGTTAAAAAGACTTGCACAGACTGAGTGTGAAATATCCTAATGTATCCTTAATCCATTGATGAAGGTACCAACTGATGGCAGATGGAAGATGCTGTGGCACCCTCTACAGACATTCTTTATAGGGTGAGGGTCTCTCACACACGTGGTCACCTCACTTAGGCCACCTGCTCCAGAAAATTGCCCTTTGACTCACATAAATCAATCAGGGACCTTTGCATCAATGGGAGAAAACTCAGCAATGCCACTTACATTCCAGAGATACCTGCCCACCTGTGTGTTGAATTTTGTCAAATATATTTTTTCTTCATCTATTGAAATGATCACATGCTTTTCTTTTGTTTGTTTATTCTATTGTAAATTACACCAATAGATTTTTAAATTGAAAGCACCCTTCACTCTAGAAATAAACAGTATTTGGTTATGAGATACTATTCACTTTATATACCACTGGATTTTATTTAATATATTGCTAAGAATTTCCAATCTATGTTCCTTGGGAATGTTGACCTGTAGATTTCTTTTCTTGTAATGCCTTTGATTTGGTGTCAGGATAATGTTGACCTTATAAAATGACTCAAAAAGTGCACCCGTCTTCTCTATTTTTTGAAAGTTATTATGTAGAATTGATACTATTTCTTCCTTAAATGTTATAGAATTACCAGTAATAGTGTCTGGAACTGGTATTCTCTTGGAAGGGAGGCTTTTAACTATAATTACAATTTCTTGGTTCAATTTAATTATGCACACAATGGAACAATTGAGGTTTTCTATATCTTCCTGTGCAACTTTCAAGAAATTGGTTTATGTTTTCCTAAGTTGTCAAATTTTTGGAATAAAATTGTTCATTACATTTTCTTGATATCCTTTTAATTTCCATATTACTTACAGAAAAGTTTTTCTTTTTCTCCGTGTTCCCCAATCACTGCTCTGTCTTGCTCTTCTCTCTGTTCAGCCTAATTAGCGGTTTTTCAAGTTTTAAAAAATATTTTCAAAGAAGCAACAGTCATGTCATGACTGTTTTTTCTACCTTATTAATTTTTGCTCTTATAGTTATATTTCCTTCTTCCCTACCAACTTTGAGTTATTTCGTTCTTTTATTTCCAGCTTTTTAAAGTAGAAGCTTAGATTATTGATTATATAATAGATCTTTCTATTTTTCTAGTACACATTTCCAAGTATGTATTAATAGTTCCTTCTAAGCCAGAAGTTAGTTGAATTCCACAAATTTTGTTATTTTGTATTTTTATTTTTCTTCAATTCCAAATATTTTCTAATTTCTATTGTGATATCATCTTTGCTCCATGGACTGTTTAGTGGCATGGTGTTTAATTCCCAAATATTTGGAGATTTTCCAAATTATCTTTCTGTTATGATTTTTAATTTAATTCATTAAGAACAGAAAACATACTCAATGATTTCAATCACTTTAAATTTACTGAGTCCTATTTTATGTTTCATAATATAATCTATAATCCATAATTAAATTTTTAATTTAATTCATTAAGAACAGAAAACATACTCATTGATTTCAATCACTTTAAATTTACTGAGTCCTATTTTATTTTTCATAATATAATCTATAATTATTTCAGGTGAACTTGAAAAAAATGTGAATTCTGTAAATGTTGGTTAGAGTTTTCTATAAACGTTAATAAGGCCCAATTGGTCTCTAGTGTTTTATAAGTCTTCTGTATTCTTACCAATTTTTGAAAAAACTTGTTCTGTTAATTACTGGAGAAAGAATGTTAAAATCTCTGACTATAATTGTAGGTTTGTGTATTTCTCCCTTCATTTTGCTTTATGCATTTTGACACCCTGCATTAGAAGCGCGCGTGTGTATATATATATCTTTTTTTGAGACAGAGTCTCACTCAGTCACCCTGGGGTTGAGTGCTGTGACATCAAAGCTCACAGCAACTTCAGCCTCTTAAGCTCAACCAATTCTCTTTTCTCAGCCTCTTGAGTAGCTGGAACTACAGGCGCTCACCCGTAACGTCTGGCTATTTTTTTTAGAGACAGGGTCTTGTTCTTGCTCAGGCTTGCCTTGAACTCCTGAACTCAGGAAATCGGTCTGCCTCATCCTCCTAGAGTGCTAGGATTACAGGCATGAGCCACTGTGCCCATCCCTATATTCTGATTCATTATGTCTTCTTGATGTAGTAATCTTTTTATCATTAGTAAAACTACCTCTTTATCATTGGTAATATTTCTTATTCCAATATCAAATTTCCCTAATACTTTCTTCTAATTACTGTTTGCCTAATATACATTTTACATCCTTTAGCTTTTAGCCTGTCTGGACCTTCTTGTTTAAAATGGATTTCATGTAAGCAGTAGATGGAGGTCTTGATAGGTCTGACAATATGCACATTTTAATGGGCATTTTTAGATCATTACCTTTAAAGTAATTACCAGTGTGATTGGGTTTAAATTCTATAATTTTTCTGTTAGTTCTTTTTCCTACTTTTCTATTTTCTCAACTATTTTTATAATGTGATTAGTTTTTAAGATTCTATTTTTTATCCATTATTGTCGTACTAGCTATACCTTTAGGTTCAATTTTTTAATTGGAGTACTAGGGGTTATAATATATCTTTAACTTATCAAAGTTTGACTTAAATAGTATTAGAGTATTCATGTATAATACACAGTAAAGGAAACTTTTAAGAGTATATTTCCATTTTACTTCCATTATTTGTATTATTATGTCATAATTTAAGTTTATATGTACTGTATAACCCTGAATATATTGCTTTTGCTTAATAGAGTCAATTAACCTTTTTTTCTTTTCTTTTCTTTGTTGTTGTTGTTGTTTTTTGAGGCAGAGTCTCAAGCTGTCACCCTGGGTAGAGTGCTGTGGCATCATACCTCACAGAAACCCAACGCTTGGGCTCAAGTGATCCTCCTTCCTCAGTTTTTCTATTTTTTTATTTTATTTTAGATTTTTTGTTTGTTTGTTCATTTTTTTGCTCAGACTTGTCTCAAACTTGTGAGCTCAAGCAATCCACCCATCTCAACCTCCCAGAGTGGTAGGATTATAGGCATGAGCCACTGCACCCACCCATAGTGTCAATTAACTTTTAAAGATAGAGATATGATTCACATATCATCAGATTTGCCCTTTTAAGGTGTATAATTCAGTGGGGCCAACATGGGACACAACTGGGAATGCCAAGAATTCACATTCTCATTTCTCTCCAGGATGGTAATGGATAATTGAAATCCAAACAAACCAAAACAGCTTGGAGGTCTTCTGAAAAAAAAAAAAAAATAGAGAATATTTGATATTTTGATATTGACCATTACCAACTCAGAAAAATGAGATGATGGACATACTAATTACTCATATAATATGATCGTTATTCATTAGATGGGTCATACATAACATCACTACAGATCACATAATATTTACTGTTATTATATAGCAATTTAAAAAACTTTACAAAATAAAGATAATGAGTCAGTCTGAGCAGTGTTCATTTTTCTGACTTGGTTGCTTCATAGAAACATAGCTCCAGGAAAAGGAGCCAGATGAGGAGGAGCAGCAGGAAGAGGGGGAGGAGGAGGGGTAGGACAAGGAAGAAGAGCAAGAGGAGGAGAATCAGGAGGGGGAGGAGGAATGGGAAGTGGAGGAGCAGGAGAGGGTCAGGAGAAGGAGCAGGAAGAGGAATAGGTGGAGTGAAGGTGCAGGAGAAGGAGTAGGAGGAGGAATAGGTGGAGGGGAGGTGCAGGAGAAGGAGCAGGAGGAGGAATAGGTGGCGTGGAGGTGCAGGAGAAGGAGCAGGAGGAGGAATAGGTGGCGTGGAGGTGCAGGAGAAGGAGCAGGAGGAGGAATAGGTGGCGTGGAGGTGCAGGAGAAGGAGCTGGAGGAGGAATAGGTGGCGTGGAGGTGCAGGAGAAGGAGCTGGAGGAGGAATAGGTGGAGTGGAGGTGCAGGAGAAGGAGCAGGAGGAGGAATAGGTGGCGTGGAGGTGCAGGAGAAGGAGCTGGAGGAGGAATAGGTGGAGTGGAGGTGCAGGAGAAGGAGCTGGAGGAGGAATAGGTGGCGTGGAGGTGCAGGAGAAGGAGCAGGAGGAGGAATAGGTGGCGTG
>CAUYPK010005096.1:0-23492 GCA_963574355.1 Loris lydekkerianus | reverse complement strand
GGATCACTCTATTGTTGCTGGATCTTTGTAGGGAGTGACCCTGTGTAGTTCCTCTGGGGCTGCTCTAGTTATGGAGTTCTGGTTGTAGAAGCAGCTCCATTGTGTGACACACCCGGATTCAGCAACAGGGCTGGGGGTGGTGCTCACGGTTCTCTGTGCCTGGCACCCAGTGACTTTGGCACAGAGAACCCAAGGCTCTAGCAGTCTCTGGCCAGGAGAAGGGCTCTGCGCAGAGGCAGGGAGGGCTCCAGAGGGCACGTAGCTACCAGAGTCCCTGGTCAGATGGTTGAGCTAGTGTGGAGGCTGGGAAGACACAGGAGCAGGGACACAGGGTTGCGTGGCCCCTGCAGTTCCTGGTCAGGGAATGTGGAGCCCTGGTGGATGTGGGTCACCCAATGGGGGTCACTGCACACCTCTTATGGAGGTCTGGGCGGCGCCAAACCCAGGAGTTTGAGGTTGCTATGAGCTGTGATGTCAGGGCACTCTACCCAAGGCAACAGCCCAAGGCTCCAGTGTGTCAAAACCGTCTCACTCTGCTTCTAAGGATTAGGGCTGTGAGGCAGTTCAGTCCCCGCCTTTAAGCTGCTCAGTCACTAGGTTAGTTTGTCCCGCCCGATCCTTGCTCTGGGACCCTGAGGGCAGAGCTTGCCGGAGCAGTTTTTTCACACAATGGCTTTCACTGAGCCCAGCTCAGTGGCTCATTTTGGGGCCCCAGACAATGCCCAAGGTTCTCCACACTTTTGCTCAAGCTCTCCCCCAGGCAGCTCAACTGAGTGCCAAGTCCGAGAACACCAAAAAAGTTCACAGGTAAGGACTTTCCAGTTTGCAGTCTCACTGCTGCTTGTACTCACAGTTGCCGACGTGATTAGGTCGATGGAACACACACAGCCACTTGCCAGTTTTCCACTGTTTTCGTCCTCCTCCTGGGGTCCAGAAGTCCCTTACTGGCTCCCTGTATCCTCAAAGGGATGATCATAGTCAGATCCCACTGGCCAGAGATGTCTGGAGTCTTGTCTCCCCAGACTCGCCATGCCCAGTTGCAGGGAAGCTGTTACTCAGCCGCCATCTTTGATCCAATCTCTCATTGCTGATTTTTAATTTAATTGTACTGTTAGAATCTCCCCATGTGATTGTAGACTTGTCAAATTTTCCTTCTGTTTTGGTCAGTTCTTGTTTCATGTGTTTTAAGACTGCGACGGATAAAACTTCCATTACAATGTTAAAGAGCAGTGGAGACAATGGGCAGCCTTGTCTGATTCCTGCTCTGAGTGGAAATGATTTTAATTTAACTCCAGTCAATACGATATTGGCTGTGGGTTTGCTATAGATGGCTTCTATCAGTTTAAGAAATGTCCCTTTTATACCAATTTTTCTTAAGTGTTCTGATCATGAAGGGATGCTCGATATTATCAAAAGCTTTTTCTGCGTCAATTGAGAGAATTATATGGTCTTTGTTTTTTAATTTGTTGATGTGCTGAATTATAATTATAGTTTTACCTATATTGAACTAGCCTTGAGATCCTGGGATAAAACCGACTTGGTCAAGATGTATAATTAGTTTGATGTGTTGCTGGATTCTGTTTGTTAGGATCTTGTTGAATATTTTTGCATCTGTATTCATGAGTGATATTGGTCTATAATTTTCTTTTCTGGTGTCTTGTCCTGGTTTGGGGATCAGGGTGATGTTTGCTTCATAGAATGTGTTGGGTAGTCTTCCTTCTTTTTCTACATTTTGGAACAGTTTGAGTAATATAGGTACTAATTCCTCTTTAAAGGTTTGATAGAATTCTGATGTGAAGCCATCTTGTCCCGGGCTTTTCTTTTTAGGGAGATTTTGTAGGCTTGATGCTATTTCAGAACTTGATATTTGCCTGTTCAACATTTCCACTTGATTCTGGCTAAGTCTTGGAAGGTGATGTGCTTCCAAGTATTGGTCAATTTCCTTCAGATTTTCATATTTCTGAGAATAAAGTTTCTTGTAATATTCATTAAGAATTTTTTTAATTTCTGAGGAGTCTTTTGTTATTTCGTCTTTGTTGTTTTTGATTGATGAAATGAGAGATTTTACTCTTTTTTTCCTGGTTATGTTAGCCAAAGGCTTATCTGTTTTCTTGACCTTTTCAACAAACCAACTTTTTGATGTATTGATCTGTTAAATAATTCTTTTGTTTTCAATTTTATATAATTCTGCTCTGATTTTGGTGATTTCTTTTCTTATACTGGGTTTGGGGTTGGAATGTTCTTCCTTTTCCAGTTGCTTGAGATGTCCCATTAAGTTGCTAACTTCCTCTCTTTCCATTCTCTTGAGGAAGGCTTACAGTGCTATAAACTTCCCTCTTAGGACTGCCTTTGCAGTATTCCAGAGGTTCTGATAATTTGTGTCTTCATTGTCGTTTTGTTCCAAAAATTTGGCGATTTCCTTCTTGATCTCATCTCTGAACCAGCTGTCATTCAGCATAAGGTTATTTAACTTCCATGTTTTTGTATGAGTATGTAGGTTCCTGTTGTTACTGAGTTCAACTTTATTCCATGGTGGTTCGAGAGGATGCAAGGAATACTTTCTATTCCTTTAAATTTACTGAGGTTATACTTGTGACCTAAGATGTGATCGATTTTGGAGTATGTTCCATGGGCTGATGAAAAGTATGTGTATTCAGTTTTGTTGGGATGAAATGTTCTGTAGATGTCTGCTAAATCCAAATGTTGGATGGTTAGGTTTAAATCTAAAATTTTTTTGCTCAGCTTCTTATTGGAGGATCTATCCAACACTGCCAATGGAGTGTTGAAACCTCCAACTATCAGAACCAGAAACAACCTGTAACTCTCTTCCCTTTTGCGGCCATCGCTGGAGAGGCAGCGGCCAAAGTGAAGTTCAATCCCTTTGTGACTTCGGATCGAAACAAGTACCGCAAAAGGCATTTCTATGCACCTTCCCACATTCACAGGAAGATTATGTCTTCTCCTCTTTCCAAAGAGCTGAGACAGAAGTACAATGTTCGATCTATGCACATCTGAAAAGATGATGAAGTTCAGGTTTTCCAGGAGCATTATAAAGGTCAGCAGATTGGCAAAGTAGTCCAGGTTTACAGGAAGAAATACGTCATCTACATTGAGCAGGTGTAGTGGGAAAAGGCTAATGGCACAACTGTCCATGTGGGCATTCACCCCAGCAACGTGGTCATTACTAGGCTTAAACTGGACAAAGACTGCAAAAAGATCCTTGAACGAAAAGCCAAATCTCACCAAGTAGGAAAGGAAAAGGGCAAGTACAAAGAAGAAACAATTGAGAGGATGCAGGAATAAAATAATCTTATATGCAACTTTCATTAAACACTGCTAAAATGGGAAAAAAAAAAAAGAAAGAAATCTCCGACTATTATGGAGCTGGAGGAAATCAAGTTGCTCATGTCTTATCCTTCCTTACTTTTTTTGGTTTAAAGCCTATTGTGTCTGAAAATAGAATTGCAACACTTCCTTTTTTCTGGCTACCATTTGCCTGAAATATGGATGACCATCCTTTTACCCTGAGTCTATATTTATCTTTTAAGGTAAGAGATGACTCTTGTATGCAGCAAATATCTGTCCTAAGTTTTTGTATCTAGTCAGCTAACCTGTGCCTTTTTAGAGGACAGTTTAAGCCATTCACATTAATGGAGAATATTGATAAGTCTGGTAAAATTTTGGATATTGAGTTTTTCGAAAGTCCAGTGGACACTTTTAATTTTTTCACCACTGTGGAAATTGGAGTTTGATAAAAAGTTTCTGAGTGAGTTTATTTTTGTGGTAGATGATTGGGCTGGTCATTACGGAGGATAGGTCTAGACTATCCTGAAGAGCTGGTTTGGTTATGGCAAATTTCTTCAACATATGAATGTCATTAAAGTATTTAATTTCTCCATCATAAATGAAACTCAGTTTAGCTGGATATAGGATCCAGGGTTGAAAGTTATTTTGTTTTAGGAGATTAAAAGTCAAAGACCATCCTCTTCTGGCTTGAAAAGTTTCAGCAGAGAGATCTGTAGTCATTCAAATATTCTTCCCTTTGTAGGTAATGAATTTCTTACATCTGGCTGCTTTCAGAATTTTCTCTTTCTTATTAACACTAGTGAAGTTAATTATGATATGCCTGGGGGGGATGTCTTATTCGGATTGAGTCGTGCTGGGTTTCTGAAACTGTCTGCTATCTGAATTTCAGAATCTCTTGGCATGTCTGGA
Source organism: Loris lydekkerianus (assembly GCA_963574355.1). Taxonomy (NCBI): domain Eukaryota; kingdom Metazoa; phylum Chordata; class Mammalia; order Primates; family Lorisidae; genus Loris; species Loris lydekkerianus. The sequence goes on along the minus strand of CAUYPK010005096.1, from coordinate 19,277 downwards.
AAATTCTCTTTCATAATTTCATGGAGAAGGGTCTCTGTGCCTTGCGAGGCCACTTCATCACTCTCAGGGATTCCAGTGAGGCAGATATTAGCCTTCTTCAAATTATCCCCGAGCTCTCTGAGAGAATGATCTGTTTTGGCTCTCCATTTCTCTTCCTCTTTGAGAGTTTGGGAACGTTCAAAAGCTTTGCCTTCAATGTCAGAAATCCTTTCTTCTGCTCTATCCACTCTGTTACTGAGGGATTCTACTGTATTTTTCAGATCTTTGAGGGCTTCAAATTCTTGCTTCAGTGCATCAAAATATTTGGTGGTTTTGTCTTTAAATTCATTAAATTCTTGAGACAACTTTTGAATTTCTCCTCAAATTTCTAATTCTGACTTTTGAATTGCTCTTCGAATTTCTACTTCCAAATTTTCCTTCATTCTATTAATCTTGTTTGCAATCCAAATTCTGAATTCGATTTCTGACATCTCGGCCAGCTGTTTATGAATGGGATCTTCAGTTATATCTGCCGTATCTTTCCTTGGGGGGATTGATCTATTCTGGTTCTTCAAGTTACCATAGTTTTTCAGCTGATTCCACCCCATGATTGTTTTATACCGTTTGACTTTTCCCCTGGAGCTTTGTTGAGGACCCATACAGTGTTACAGCCTGAGAAACTGGGGACCTGTTTGGTGTGGTGGGGCTAAGTGGTTCTGTCTTGTTTTCAGCTGGTCTCTGTTCGACCCTAGTCAAACAGTTACTCTGGGTTGAAGTCTCAGCTGTGGAGACATACCAGCAATTAACTCACCCCGCCCTCCACAGGCAACAATTGGAAAAGGTAAATCTAACCTTCCTACAACCACACACCCTGGGCACCACTTGAATAGTCCTCAGGCAATTGGCTCAGTTCAAAAGGTCCAAATCAGTTGTCTCAGTCAGCACCTGTCTCAGGTGTGAGTTTCAAAGGTCTCTGGGAACTGGATTGCAGGGGTCTGGTGCCAACTCAAATATGACTTGCTCTGGTGTTCCGTGAAGTCAGGAGGACCCACCCAGCAAATAGAGTAGTATGGGAAGGTTGATGCCTCCTTCCCCACCGTGCACCTCTGTCACACCCAGTCTCTGATAGCCCCACAGGGCTTTGACTCAGTTGCCTCCTGTGAGCACATACTATAGGGGTTTTCCCCTGCCTGAATCACAAGGAGATCTGTATCTGCTCAGCCAGGCCACTGCTCTCTGCCTTTATCCAGTAGGGGGTGGTAAGCCCTGGCAACCTCAGGTTCTTGATGGAGGCTGGGGGGTGTTCACTCAGTTCCAGCCCCGCTCCTGATTGATGTTACTGACAGAACAGAACAGAAGAACTTTGCGGGAATTTTTTTCTGTCCCTGCTAAATTCCCCTGCAGAAGAGAAGCTGTTTTGAGTTCCCAGAAACTGTGCCTAAGGCCCTGTCTTTACTCCTGCAGGTTTGTATTCGTAGCACTGTCAGCTCTAGCCTCCTGTCTTCCTTTGTCTATAGGCTGATGATCCTCTGAGGGCCGGGTGCGTCTTAGGCTCAGTAAAGTGGTCCTCTGGGTCAGCCCCACCCTGGGAATTTCCTGGCTCTGCACGTGGGTTTTTTAGTCCCCATGCTCCACCCAGGCCAGTACCGCCATAGGCAAACCCTTTCCTCACGAGGCCTGTGTTTCAGTCCCAGATCTGTTCTGCGGTGGTTGCCGTCTGAGAGGATGCCTGGCCTCCTCTGGTTGCCCAGCGGGACAGGGTTTGTGGCTTCGGAATATCTGGGGGTAGGCCGTATTGTTGCCCAAAACAGCTGCTGCTCTGCGCCTCAGGGCACTGCCGCTCCCATGTGGTTCCCTCTCAGCCGACTGTTGTCACCTCACTCCCGTGCTGCATAATCAGCACTGACCAGCTGCAGTCCAGACCCTGTCCACACCCCTGGAGAAATCACGCAAGAATCTGGACTCCTGGGGGACAGGCCTCCAGACCTCAGAGTCAGCGTGGAGGGGAGTGCTGGGAGCTCAGAATTGCAGGTTGAAACACCAAACTCATTGAGACCAAATGAGCAAATAAATAGATAAAAAGGCTTAAGCTGACAACTGCTGAAACAGAGACATGATCCCAAGGAAGCGGGCCCATGCTGTCCTCAGGAAGCTCACCCTGCTCGCTGCGCCAAAATGTTGTGTGAAAGTTGCATGATGCGGTGCTGCAGAGATTAAGACCTTTTAAAATTTCCAAAGTGAATCCTCAACCTGAAGAACTTCTGATAAGGTGTCTGTGCCATTTTTTTTTTCTCACAGAGTGTCCCAGGATCTTCCCCACTGAACTCCCAGTGCCTGCAGGGTCACAGGATAAAAGAGGCAGTGCCTGGTCATCTGGGCTCCCAAGAGCGGAGGAGAAAGAGGAGTCCTTTGTCTTTTCTGTACTTTAATTCAAGTGATTACTCTTAAATTTAGAATGCATATATTTTGTCCCATTTTTTAAAAAAGTATTGTCTATAGTTTTGCAGTTTTTAGTCTTATTTCTGCCTCCAAGGGCCTTGGTAGACTTTACTCAATGAACCTATCTTATTTCTATTTGATGTTTTAGTTTTACCTTTTCTTAACACTTAAAAATTTATAAAAACAAATTTCCTGCCACATTTAATTAAAATCTCCAGGTTCACTCATATTTTTTGCATCCCACTCATTCCTTAGTGAAGATTTGTTGCGGGAGAAAGGGTAAATGCTCTTGTATGTATTTTTCTTTGTATGTCTGAAAATGTTCTGCCCTTACACATTGATGAGAGTTTGGCTGGATCTAAAATTTTATTGTCTCTCAGCACTTTGAAAGTATTTTCTTCATACTTTTCTGACTTATCTTGCTGCAGAAGAGAAGTCTGTAGTGACCTAACTGAAGATTCTTTTTCATGCTTAATGTTTCTGCAGTTTTCTTACCTTGTACCTATGTGTCTTTATGTAATCCTGCACTTTCTGTTTGAGGACTGATAGCTTCCTTTAATTCTGAAAAAAATTGCAGCAATTTCCTCCACAGTTACCACTTCTTGGACATTCCTTCATTGTCTGCTTCTGGAGCTCCTATTGAAAGTTGGATAGATTGGCTGTGTAATTTACTGTTCCAATGAGGACGTCTTTGTGCATGAAGGGATGCTATCCAGATAAGGTGCCGGGAGAGGACTGCTCAGGAAGTGTCCTGGCACACTGGATGTGTGTGGTCATCTCATGCGTTGGGGCCTCCCAGTGTAGCCTTCCTGTCTCCTAACTACTTTGTCATATATTTTATTTCATTTTTTTGCCTTTCTGAACTACCTTAAAGCCAAGGATCTCTATCTATTCTAAAGATTATGTCATCTATTATATCTTAAATATTTTAATACTTTTTCCTCTCCTCCACATATTGTATTATTTCTGCCTTTTTAGTTTAGCAATTTCTATATTTTTTGGAAAATATGGCCATCACATATCTCTTTGAATCTCAATATACTTATTTTAGAGCTTGTCAGACTTTTAGACATTAACTTTTATCTGAAGTGAGTTCCTATTTCAATTGTTTATTTCTTTAGCACTCTTTCTTACCCTTAGACTTATTCATGTGTATGGAGAATTTAATGTGTAGGCTCCAACTTGTGATATGTGTGTATGTTTCTTTCTCCTTTCCTTCCCTATCTAGGAATTTTACTTTTGCCTTGAGTGCAGAACCAGATCTTATTTATTCATATTACGCCACCCTGGAGAGATCCTTGGAAGGAGGCAGGTTCAGCTGGACTTAGTTGCTTATCAGGGAAGCTGTGGATTTGCATCTTTTTACCCTCGGTCCACATCTTCTGGAAAAGCTGCAGCCATGGGCAGATTGACAGAGCTTGTCTGGCTGTTTCGCCTCTGTGCAAGTGGGGGAGTATCCTCTTAGTTTTTGGCTTCCACTAGTGAGGCTAGCTGAGACCTCATTCAGTGTGGGGTCTTGTCAGTCCTGTATCGCACAAGAGCCAACCACCCCACAGTCACGGTCTCTTTCTGGACCATAACCCTGGCCAGGCTGTTCTTGTGTTGCTGGTCCATTTCTAATTCTTGGTGAGCATCTCACATCCTTTATATCCTATTCACAATTGTGATGTGTTGGAAAGAAGAAGTGTTTTTGAAGCAGAACTCACTGTGCCACACTGATTCACCAGTTCTGCGGTACTCAAGTAATTTTTGAAGAGGCACACGTGAGGATAGTACTCCAAACCCTCACTGTCCTCACACTCAGATGCTGGTTTCGTCTTCTCAGATCATAATCCCTTATTTTTTGTTTTTTTTGCAGTTTTTGGCCGGGGCTGGGTTTGAACCCATCACCTCCGGCATATGGGGCTGGCACCCTACTCTTTTGAGCCACAGGCACTGCCCCTTGATCCCTTTCTTTCATACGCTACAAATGCTTTTCCCTTGGCTGATTTTGTTTCAATTTTCAGATGAGAGTTCTGCTGCTAATTCAATTTGTCTTTCTAAGTAACAGCTTGTTTTGATGCTTACAGAATTTCTCCTTTATTCTTAAAACTCATAAATTACATGTTTAGATGTAGGTCTTTTTTTCCCTCATTAATCTTGTCAGGAACACAGCAAATCTTTTCAAGTTGACAAAAACAAGTCCATTCTTAATCTTAAAGGAATGCTATGCTTTAATTTACCATATCTATGTGGGATTCACATGTTGGATCTATTTTATGTAGTAAAATATAGCTGAGTTGAATGACCCTCTGAAAGTTACTTAACCTCTCCCTACCTTTCCTTATCTACAATATGGAAATACTAATCACAGGATCTGCCTCACAGGGTTAATTTGAGGATGAATTGTGGCATTTCATGGAGAGTGCTTGGAAAGTATGTGGCATACATTAAGCATTCCATAAATGTTACTTATTTTACTTTTTCCTTCAGTAATTTCTATCCCTTGGTAATTTGCATCTGAAATTTTAGAGAATATCTGCTTAACTGGTCCTCTAGTTTGCTGAATAAGTGAATAAGGTACTGCATGCTCTAATGTGCTGGGCACTGCCTCTGTGAACTTAGTTTTTTTATACTTTATGAAATTGTTTTTGTTCTCAAACTGTCCCTTTTGTAAAACGGTCTACTCTTATTTCATTATTGCATCATGAGTCACACAGGGAGAGTATGAATTATAGGGTTTTGCTTGCTTGCTTGCTTTTAGTTCTAAGAGCTCCTTGCAATAATGTCTTTATCTGGGAACCACTGGCCCTGAATACTAAAAGCAGGATCTCTGCTTTTGACCTGTGATGTCTTCCTGTCTCCTGTGATCCTCCCTGCCACCCCATCTGCTTGTACTTTTCCTTTCTTCCTTTTACTTACTCGGTTTATTGTATCTACTTGTAAAAGGCAGTGTCGATTTTCAGCAATGATAGCATTTCTTGCATTCCCAGAGAAAAAAGAGAATGAAAAGTTTACAGTTATTATAATGTTGTCTGGGGTAGGAATGGAGGTCGACGCAGACTGAGCTGTCCAGACTGCTGTGCAGCTCTGCACATGTCCTTCTGGACTCACGTGTCTGCACTCTGCTTCTGTCTGTGCCTGAGTGACATTATTTTAAAAAGCAGGCTTTGACCAGAAACCTGTTTAATCTTATGAAAAGTAAATATGGAAATGTCTATGAAGGTAAGTGCTTTTTGTTGGTGATCTTATCCTGCAGCTGTTAAGGGCAGGAAGCAGAATGCTGTTAGTAAACATTGTTAAATAGTTACTACAGAGAGAGCAGCTTTAAAATATTAGAGATGTATATGAGACTCTTACTTCTAAGAATTGTGTCATTAGTTTTCTTAGTTCTCTGCAGTTATGGTTGTTTTTTAGGTAATACTGTTTGTGTAATTTGGCATTTAAAAATGGTTTTTATTTTGGGGAATGAAACTTGTGGCATAATAAATGATTTATGAAGTTTTAGGTTAAGGTTCCTCAGGTAATTCCATCTTATTGCAGCACTTATGGACGAAAGCGGTTGGAAGATGTTATTTCCTTTATAAAAACTGAAGTACATCTTGCAATTCCCAATGTGGTAAGTATTGTTAAATGCAATGACATTTTGGTAATGTTTTCAAGTATAATAATAGAACTGAACTTTCATTCACAGTGGTGTCTTGGTCCCATGTATTCTTTCACGTCCCCTCACCTTTTGATTTTTGGTTTAACACAAATCAAAATATTGTCATTTATATCTGTTATTAAAAAGTGACTTCTGCATAGCTCCTGGTGTATTGAAGGGGTGGTGTAGAAGTTGAGTTAAGCATTTGTTCTGGCATCAGTTAGCAAGTATCCTACAAGTTTCCTTGCTTTTTCTAACTTCAGACATTAGATCATCTAATAGTAAAATCATTATAGATGCCCAAATGCCTGCCCAAAACACGCAACTGTGAAGTGGCCTAGTAAGGATTGGCAGGACAGAAAGACAGGAGGCGCTCATGCCCCAAGCATCAGGAAGCCCCACGTCTTCCCATGGCTCTTATCTCTGCTACTACCCCAGCTGCTCATTAGCATCTGGGACTCTGTGCCACACAGGCTGGCTGAGGTGCCTTCTGTCCTGGACCAAAGGAATGAGGCCAGACAGGAACAGCCTGTGACTCAGCCTGACACCACCTTTCCATGGCCATCCTCCTGGAGGATAGCTTCTTTGCTTTTGGGGCACATTTAAAGAACTGAGCTCAAAAGCTTGTTGGTACAGCCTCTTCAGTTGCTTTACTCCGTGGATCCCGAACATGCATGGGAAAGGATGACAGGCACCTAGTTTGACTTTTTGCTCTCAGAAATCGATAGAATGGGAAAACCTCAGAGTAGAGGAAGTTTGCTGTTGGTCTTCCTCTGATTTCCTTCATAAAGCAGCATTCCCCTGGGCTGGCTGAGGCTTTCCCCGCAGTGGGGCGAGGGGGTGAGAATTGGAGGGGTAGGCTGTACGTGCTGGCAGTGTCACCCTGGTTTCTTCTTCCCACAGGTGATGGTTCCCAGTCTGGATGATATTCAACAAGCCATTAACCGTATGATCCAGTTAACCCTGGAGGTCAGCAGAGGGGTTGCCCACTGGGGGCAACAGCAGATCCGTCGCATCAAGTCTGCCGTTGCCAGTCCCACCGTGACCGACGGGACCCACACAAGCACAGGAAAACTACTAAAGAAAGAAGAAAGTAAGATTGTTAAACCTCAGAGGGGTGGAGTCATAACAATTAAGAAGTGGTCTTTCTGCGTCTTCCTGTGTTTGACAGCATACTGGTTTTTGAGTTATAAGTTATTTTTATATGTTTCACATATTTTTGCATTAGTAAAACTGATTTTTTCCATATTTCCCCTTAAATGTGATATGCAGACATTTCTTTCTAGTTTTTGGCGTGGGTGAAAAGGATTTTTATCACAGTTCTAGTCTCATAATCTGAAAAGTTACATAATTAAAATAAGTTAGCACTAATTTTACTTTCAGCATTATATTCAGTTGAATAAACTTAGTTTGGTAGAAAATGATGCATAGAAGGTCTGAATCATATGTTCCTTTTATATAAAGTCTACATTAATTAGTCCCTTAAGTAGTTATTAAGACGTAATATGATTGTGACTCACAACTTCATGGCAGTTTTGGGCACTTCCTTGTATAGAAAGCCAAACTGTTTTCTTCTAAAACTATATTGCCTCCACTGCATATTGGGGAAATGTAAAAACAGATACCATGTAAGTACGTGACCCGGTGACCCCGGCCCCCGTGCCACCTTTCTACGCTGCACTAATGTTGCTTCCTTACATCCTAGTTCTAATGGGGTGTTTCCCACAGCCAGCTAAGGAGGAAGGATGAAAAATCCCAGGCCTGGTCTATATGACTTGGCTTGATATGTGGGCATCAGCTGAAACTGGACTAATAGTGCACTACAGCCCACTCAGGAGTGGCCTTAAAGGACAGTGCAGGGTGATCTCCCTCCCCAGTGGGCAGAGCCTGAAGTAGAATATCCATTGTAAGGAAGGAGAAGTGGCTGAAGCAGAGGTGTACATGGACTCTCGGGCAGTGATGAATGGCTTGACTGGTTGTTCAGGACCTAGAAGGAGCAATTTGGAAAACTAGAGGCAAGGAGGTCTGGGGAAAAGCATGTGGATGGATCTATATACAGTGTTTACATAAAATACCTGGCAGGATAACTATTGATCATAATCCTGAAAGACATAGTCCAAACACTGTAATTTCAAGTGTTGAAATTTCCCAAAGACCCAAGTCCTAATTCTGGAAAAACTAATGAAGAGTTTTGGAAAGATATTTACATTTTTAAAAGGGGATTTGACTATTAGGATTTTAGATGTTAGGGATGGCATGCTTTCCAGATTTAGACTTTTGGGATTATGGTAGTAGGGATTGTGCCTTCTGGGATCATTATCCAAATCCAGTCCCATCTTTTCTTCAGTGAGGTGAAGTAGTTTTTTCAGTCACAAACATAATGAGAGTTGGGAATGAATCCAGATAAGAGGATTAGAATCCAGTTTTCTTAACTTTGGGTCCAATGTTTGTCATTACTTTTTTTTCTGTCCCTGGTTCATTCCACGTGTCTTTTTATTGCTATAGCAGGCTGAATGTGAAACTAAAAACCACTAGGGGCAAGAACCTTTGGATTTATCAACAACTCGGCAAGAAGAATTCTACTCTCTGCCGAATTATCAACCAAGTATGATCGTGTAATAAAGACATTTTGAAACATGCAACGTCTTTAAAATTTACCCTCAATGCACCATTTTCCATAGTTACTGAAGGTTGTATTCTTCCAAAATGAGAAAGTAAAGCTAGGAAAAAAGAAAAAAAAATTAAAAAGGAGGATGTGGAAACAGGAATAAAACACAGCAAAGGAGAAAGGAATTCCCAGGTGAATGATGAAGGGGGATCACACAATGACAATTGTGTTCTAAGCATAGAGAGCAACTCGTGTGATAGAAGAAAATACAGATTAGCCCATTGTCCTGGCTGTATTCTTCCTGCACATTCATTACTTGGCTTAGAAACACAGCCCTGCTCAATGTCCCCCCATGTGATGAGACCTATTTTCCTAGGACTCACTTACCACGTGAGGCTTCCTCGCAGAGGGCTTTTGTAAACACGTAGGAGAGCTGGAGCCAGACTAGATCCAGAGACTGTTCAATTTCTTTTCTTGTAGGAGCCTTCCTCTAAGATAGAGAGTTAGTGTTCATTCCTTCACAGCTAGATTTGTGCTTGCTTCCCAGTTTTAAAAAAGTTAAATAATATATTGTTTAGAAATAAGCACCTTGGTTTATCTTCAAAGAAAATTCAGGATAAATGGTTACCTCTGGGGGTAAGGGAAGGGAATGGGGTTGATGATGGGCCCAAGGAGGACTAATGCATTGAGAGCTTTCTGTTCTTAACTTGGAAGATGAGTAGAATGGGATCCATTTTTCTTCTTCTTTAACATATGTTTTATATATTTCTTATTCTCTTTGAACAATGTGTTTTATTTATGCTTCTGTAAGTATGATATATTTCCCACACTCACACACATGCCTCTGTACATCCTCTTAGCCAACTAGGAATATGAAGGATGTTCTGATAATGGTATTTGTGAAAAAAAAATTCCATTCTCAATAAAATGAAGAATAAAGAAGGGAGATTTCTATCATCACTTTTATTTGATATTTTACTGGCTATCCCCTTTGTGAAAAAATGAGAATAAGATTAGAGAGGAAGAATAAGATTGTCCTCGTTTGGCTTGGCACCCGTAGCTCAGTGGGTAGGGCGCTAGCCATATATACCAAGGCTGCTGGGTTTGAAACCGGCCTGGGCCAGCTAAATATGACAGGCATTGTGGCGGGTGTCTGTAGTCCCAGCTACTTGGGAGGCAGAGGCAAGAGAATCATGTAAGCCCAAGAGTTTGAGGTTGCTGTGAGCTATGACTCCATGACACTCTACCTAGGGCAACACAGTGAGACTCTTGTCCTTAAAAAAAAAAAAGGAAAAGATTGTCATTGTTTAAAGATCATACATAGAAAATCTAAGAAATCTAGAAACAACTTCTATGAGTAATAAGTTCAGCAATATTTATGTATAAAAGATCAACACACAGAATAAAAGTATTTCTACAATCACTAGTAATTCAATTAGATGTAACATTAGAAAAAGATAGATTTTTCAATAGTTGCAAAACCATAGGTACTTAAAAAATAGATATAAAAACTTATTTGCATAGCAGTTTTGGAGAAAATGATTGTTACTGAATGACATAATGGAAGACGGCAATCATAAGTGATGAAGTCAATTCTTTGATTAATCGGCAAATTCAATATAATCCAGATAAATCATAACAGAATTATTTTCTGTTATTTGTCAGCTTGTTTTGTATATTTGTTTGTAAGATTATATGAAATTCTATACCACTGTAATATGGCTGCAGCTAACAATAATATATAATTTTATTTTATTTTTAATAATATATAATTTTAAATAGCTAGAAGGAGGATATTAAACAAGGAAATGATAAATATGTGATAATGGTGGATATACTAATTACCCCAGGATAATGATGGATATACTAATTACCCCTGAACATTATACATTATATGTATCAAAATATCAATACCTACCCCACAGATATGTATAATTATTATGTGTCTATAAAAATTATATGGAAAGACAAAGAGCCCCCAAATAGCCAAGAAAAATTGGTGAAGAAAAGCAAGGCAGGGACCCTGTTCTTCCATGTAGCAAGGTATATTACAAAGCCAGCCTAATGAATACAATCTTTTAATGGTCTAAAAATAGATAACATATCAATGGAATAGGACAAAGGATGCATAAACATTCATATATATGAAAATTAGATACATGATGTGGGTGGAATTGCAAATCACTTGGGAAAATGTACTATGTAATAAATGGTACTATGAAATTTTATCCATATTGAAAAAGCATAAATCTTATTTAAGGCACATTTACAACTTAAATTTAGCCACAACTACCATTCTATACTCTTTAACACTGTTCTATCTATTGTATAACACTTCTGGGGCAAAACACAGCACAAAATGTTTATGACATCAAGGTAGGGGAGTATTCTCGAGACATACAAACCTCAAACCATAGAAGAAAATATATTTAATTTTGACTTATTTATACAGGGTGTCTATAAAGTTTGTGTGCAATTTAAATAGGTACCTATTTATGGCCATCCTGTGTTTAAAAACATATTTAAAGGACCATTAAATTTAAACAACTATGCTGGTATCCTTAACTAAATGTTAGCAAACTAAATCCAGCAATATATAAGAAAGACTATATATAGTACTCAAGTGGGGTTTATCCCAGAAAGGCAAGGTTGATTTAGCCTACAGTACACCATTATTACAGTAAATTCAAGATCATTAGGCGGCGCTTGTAGCTCAGTGGGTAGGGCGCTGGCCCCATATACCAAGGATGGCGGTTTCAAACCCAGCCCCGGCCAAACTGCAACAACAACAAAAGTAGCCAAGTGTTGTGGCAGGTGCCTGTAGTCCCAGCTATTTGGGAGACTGAGGCAAGAGAATCGCCTAAGCCCAAGAGTTGGAGGTTGCTATGAGCTGTGTGACGCCATGGCATTCTACCGAGGGTGATAAAGTAAGACTCTGTCTCTACCAAAAAATAAATAAATAAATAAATAAATAAATAATTCATGATCCTCTTAATAGACACAGAAAAAGCATTAGGCAACATCCAACACATTTTCATGATAAACATGCTGAGCAATCTACAATAAAATTGAACTTCTTCAATCTGATAAAAAGCATCTAAGAAAGGGTGGTGCCTGTGGCTCAAAGGGGTAGGGTGCTGGCCCCATATGCTGGAGGTAGCAGGTTCAAACCCAGCCCTGGCCAAAAAAACTGCAAAAAAAAAGCATCTAAGAAAAACCTGAAACTGACATCATACTTAATGGTGAAAGACCGAATTATTTTCCCTTAAGATCAAGAAATCAAGAATTAGAATGCCAGCTCTCACCGCATCTACTCAACATTACATTACATTAGGTTTTATAAAGTGGATCAAAATAAGTAAAAAATATCAAAGATATGTAGATTGGAAAGAAATAAAACTGTCTTTATTAGAAGATGACATGATTTTGTATATAAAAACAACTTAAGGAATCCACTCCCACAAAGAAACTCTCAGGACTAATAAATGAATTCATCGAGACTTCAGGATACAAGCTTATTATGCAAAAGTCAGTAATATTTCTAAATTTTAGCAGTGAACAATGTGAAAGTGAAATTAAGAAAACAGTTTTATTCTCCATAGTATCAAAAAGAATGAAGCAAATTTAATAGAAGTGCAAGACCTGTGCACTGGGAACTAAAAAGTACTGCTGAAAGGTACATCATGTTCGTGGACTGGAAGATCCAATATTGATAAGTTGGCAATTCTCCCCAAATTGATCCATAGATTTAATGAAATTCCTGTCAAAATTCCAGAAGGCTTTTTTTGCAAACATTAAGCTGATTCTAAAATTTAAATAGGGAATAGGGGAATTCAAAAAGACCTAGAATAGCCAAAAAATTTTGAAAAAGAACAAAACTAGAGATTATACTTATACTATTTGATTACAAAATGTACTATATATCTACAAGTTATTAAAATAGTGTGATATGTGCCTAAGGACAAACAGATTAATGGGTCAGAATAGAAAATTCATAAATTTGCTCTTGAATTTCTAGTCAGTTGACTCTTTGCAAAGATACCAGGTCAATTCCACAGGGGAACGAACGGTCTTTTTAACAAATAATGCTGGAACAATTAGACATATGAGGTCTGACAATTAAGTTTGCAAACTTGTCACCATGCAGTTATGTTGGCAGCACTGTAGAAACAGCTCAGTAGGGTTTCATAACCTTGGCATATCAGTGTCTGACAGCTGTGGTCGTGTTGATGTGTGGCGGTGTCTTGCTGGGTGACGCTCATTGTTGTTGGGTATTTTTGTGTGCCATTAGGAGAATGTTGGAGCTTGAATCAGAGCGACAAACAGACACTAAATTTCTTGTTAAACTTGGCAAGAGTGAAAGTGAGATTAGCGATACATTAGTCCAAGTTTATGGGGGTAATGCCATGAAGGAAATGGCAGTGTACAAATGGATTAAACATTTTTCTGAGGGGAGAGAAAGAGTCAGTGATGAAGAGAGGCCGGTGCAGCCAGTGACAAGCAGAACTGATAAAAGCATTGCAAATATTTTTTGAATTATGTGTCAAAATTGTTGTCTGGCTGCGAGAAGCATAGCAGACAAGTAAACATTGATGAGAAACAGGAAAATCTTAACCGAAAATCTTGGCATGAGAAAGGTGGATGCAAAAAAAGTTCCTGAAAGAGCTCAGTGCTGAACAAAAGCAAAGGAGAGTCAAGACCCTTTTGGGAGGCAAGATGATGATTGGGCTGTTTTATCGCTGCATGTGCCAATGTGACTCTGGAACAAAATGTCCCTGTGCACAATGGAAGTCAGCCAGTTCTTCATGACCAAAAAAGTTCCATCAGCCCAAATCAAAGAGTCGAATGGTGTTGTTAATGTTTTTGCTATGAGAGAGATTATTCATTATGAATATTTGTGCCAACTGGATAAGCAGTTAACCAAGTTGACTATTTGGAAGTGCTGAAGAGACTGCATGAGAAAGATGAAAATGACCTGAACTTTTCACCAAAAACTCATGGCTCTTGCATCGTGACAATGCACCAGCTCACACGGCACTGTTTGTGAGGGAGTTTTAGCCATAAACAAATGACTGAATTAGAGCACCCTCCCTACTCACCTTATCTGGCCTCCAGTGACTTTTTTTTTTTTTACTCAAAGATAAAGTAAGTGTTGGAAGGACAACACTTTAGTAGCATTCCAGGACATCAAGGGTAATATGATAGCTCTGATGGCCATTTCAGAAAAAGAGTTGCAAAACTACTTTTCAGGGTGGACTAGACTCTGGCCTTGGTGTATAACTCTCCAAGGGGAGTATTTCAAAGGTGTAGTAATATTCAGAAAGGTATGTAGCACTTTTTCTAGGACAAGTTCTTGAACTTAATTGTTAGACCTCCTATAGGATGGACTGCTTCTCAACAGTAAGAAGGATTGAACTACAAGACATGCAATAACATTCATTAGTTAATTAATTAATTGAAGCTTATGTTTTGTATTTTCTTTTGCTTTAATTTTTATTAAATATAAGACAAACGAGCAAGTGATTGGCCCGGTTCTGAGGGGATCATGATATATTCAACAGACGTCAGTCAGTTTCAGCAAACTGTTGCCATGTAGTAACACATAGGCCCCATCCCATAAGATGATACCATTTTAGAAGATAGACTGGACATCTGGAATTTCGTGTGAAATATGAAATGTTAATGCTAACACCATGTTAAAAAAAATAATGTGTTGTTTTTTAATGTTAACACTATGTTAAAAAAAAATAAAGTGTTGTGTGGGCCAAACAAGAGTGTCTGTATGGTCCCTGCTTGATAGAGAATATTTGAGAATTTTCAATCAAGGCGATGACATATGTGATCAGACTTGCGTTTTGTCACGAGGTGTTTATAGTTGTGGTAACAGTTACTGCATGATCTCGGTATACCACGAGCTGGAGATGACCACAGGTGGTCTCATTTAACCCTCACACGAATCATTCATGAAGATTAAATTACTGCTCTAAGTCATTTGGGTAATAAACGTGGTGTCTCTCCTTTAACCATTATGCTGATCCAGAGGGTAGAAATTTCACCTCTTTTAACTTTTTCTTAAAAGACTTTTTAAAATTGTGTGGGTTTTAATCAGTGTCTTTCAGTTCATCTCTCTGAATAATATAGTTCTTCCACGTTAGAAAAATCTAGACCTCAAAATATAACACAATGGTTTAATAAGAATAAGTGAATTAGCAAGAAAATAGCTCTAATTACTCATAAAGCTCCTAATTACTTGGAGAGAGAATCTCTTAAAACAATTATAGATATAAAAATAGGTAATATTGAAGTTGAACATAGAATCCTCCTTGGTCATCTGGCTAAGATCAAGTGTAAAGTTGAATATAGACATTATTTAAAGTGTAAAATCATCTGTTTTCAGGATCTTTTGAAGAAGTTATTCCTGCGAGGAAGCTGAAGAATTTCTACCCGGGTGTAGCAGAACACAAGGATATTTCCAAGCTGGTCCTCCTCCTTTCTTCCTCTGTGAATTCTTTAAGGAAGGCGGCGCATGAGGCCCTGCAGGACTTCCAGAAGTACAAGACTCTCTGGACAGAGGACCGAGATGTGAAAGTGAAGGTGTATTTCCTTTAGCCCCCAATGCATTCTAGCTGGTGTGCTTTGCATAGGGACGGTGGATAGAAATGAGGCTCACACAGATTTTGTTTAATTCCCTCAAACAGTGTATACTGTCCAGAGGCCATGTATTCAAGGGTGTGTGACATACATGTAGACCTAAATGTATTTTTGGTTAGAGTTCTGCACAGCCTTTCCCAGCAGACAGTGAAATCCCCTCTCACAGCCTCCTCTCAGAGCTGCCAGGGCATCTTGTTGTTTGTCCAGCTGCTGACCCCATAGCACATGCAACTGTAGAAATATACAAGCAAATGTACTTTTCCAACTTAACTATTATGCGTATAATATTTATACTGTTAAAAATTAAAGGAAATATTAACTATCCCCTTACTATAGGAGTTTTTGGCTAACAATCCCTCTCTGACGGAAATCAGATCAGAAATTCTACGCTATGCTACTTTTGAACAGGAGATTGACGAGTTGAAACCTATTATTATTGTAGGAGCACTTGAATTACATACAGGTATTTAAAAATTTTGCTTTATGTAAAATATCTATATTTTCATCTGAAATGTTACTTTAGTAAGCGGTTATTCATCTACCTTGGTATAATATTCTACATGTTAAATAGTTCTGGGTTATCAATATTCTTCACACACACACACACACACACACACTACACAGGCTAATTCCTCAAATGACAATGAAATACTAAAACTACAGGTGAAGTTCTCTTTTAAGTCACTGTGAGGAGGGGACTGCCTGCATGAGATTGGAGTCAGTTTGCTGAGAACTTGATCCATCTGGGACTGGAGTATCAAAGGCGGATGAGACAGCAGGAAAGACTGACATGATGTCATTGCTTACCACAGTAAGGGAGAGCTGTGCTGCTCAGGCACAGTGTTCTGGCAAGGCAGACTGCTGGTCCTACACAGGGTGTCTGGGAAGCGTGCGGTTCTAGGACTGTGGATGTAAATAGGTTGACGCCATCTGTAGAAGGATGTTTACTCAGGTGAGACAGCTGGTGATTGACACTTAGGGGCAGTTTTTTGGCCTGTGTCCCTCCTGATGAGCTGACATTTGTAGGAAAGGGGCTGATACCAATTGGCCTGCAAAAGTATGAGAACTGAGGTGAGCTGGTCTATGGTTTGGGTTTAAAACTGGTTGTGGTGGTTGTTACCAGGGTTACAGAACAATCAGTCTTGTCTGAAGTTTGTGGGAAGATTTTATTCTCAGACAATATTTGAATGACCTATTTTACATGAATTATGTACCTTAATTAGATTTTCAGATCTAGTCTCAAAGAGTTAATGTAACTGTGCCTCTCGAATTTGACCACTTGACTTCTTTAACCTCCATTCTTCTGGCAGTGATAATGGCAGTATCTACTTCATATGAGACACTTAGCATTGAACCCAGCAAATAGTTGATGTTCAATAAATATTAAATCCTCTTGCTATTATATAACTACCAAGAGAGTCTGAGGACGGCTCAAGGCCGGAAGTTCAAGTCTAGCCTGGGCAACATAGTGACAACCCTATCTCTAAAAAAAAAAAAAAAGGAAAATTTAGCTGGGTACAGTGGCATATCAGTAGTCCTAGCTTTTGGAAGGAGCATTACTGGAGCCCAGGAGTTTGCGGCTGTAATAAGCTATGATTGTGCCATTGTGCTCCAGCCTGAGTGACAAGAGTGAGGGAAAAAAATAAAAGGAAGTATTCAGTTAGGTGAAGAATCACAAGTACTTGAGGGGGTTTCATGTAGAATTTGGAGATTTCCTCTGAAGTGCCTCCATTCTTTCTTAAATAGTTACAGTATCTTCTGTCAAGTTTTAGAAACAGTACTCTATTAATTAAAAAAAAAAATTGTCTTCTCACAATAGCACTATGATCTTTTCTTTTTTTGTTTTTTTAGACTTTGTCGTCTCTGGTAGAGTGCTGTGGCATCACAGCTCACAGCAACCTCCAACTCTTAGGCTTAAGCGATTCTCTTGCCTCAGCCTCCTAAGCAGCTGGGACTACAGCTGCCCACCACAGTGCCCGGCTGTTTTTTGTTGCAGTTGCCACTGCTGTTTTAGCTGGTCGGGGCCGGGTTCAAACTTGCCACCCTTGGTATAGAGGGCAGACGCTTTAACCCTGAGCCACAGGTGCTGCCCAGCACTATGATCTTTAATACAAGAAGCAACTAAAAGCTGGGGATGGTGGTGTGCACCTGTAGTCCCAGCAACTAGGGGGCTATGGGGGAGAATCTATTGAGCCCAGGATTTTGAGACTGTAGTGTGCTATGATTGATTGCACTTGGGAATAGCCACTGAACTCCAGCCTGGATGGCACAGTGAGACTCTGTCTCTAAAAGAGAAAAAAGCAACTGTAGCTTAGTGTTGTGGTAGGCCAGGTCAGGGGGGCTTGTTTCTGGAGAGAGGAAATTAACAAATGGAATAGGTAGTGATAATTATGAAGATGGCCGAATCTCTGAGGCCTGGAAAGGAGAAAACAGGCCCAGTAGAGGACCTCATGAGATATGATCTCATAGTGTCAATCAACAAGCTGGCTGCATGGTTCTTTATGGGCCAAACTTTTTCCTTGCCGCACAGGCCTCTCAGTTTAACTCTGAAAGGAGAGAGGGGAGCAATCATGTTTCAAGCTTGGTAGGGCTGGGAAGTGTAGGGGTCTTGAGAGGAAAAGAGAGGAAAGGGTAAGAATTGATAAAGTTTAGTTTTTTTACGGTTGAGATGTTTTATTTTCAAGAAACAGAAACTCATTTAAGCTGTGTTAAGAGAAAGAAAGTACACTCCAGGATCTAAAATGCAATTGGGCCTGCAGAATGAATCAGAACCAGTGATGGTCTAGGAAGCAGAGGATGTCCTTTCTCTCTGCCTCTCATTTCTTTCTCCCCTCTGTGCATGACTTTTTATGCTTCCCAGACCTCATAGCTCTCCTTCATATCTCATTCCAGACTTTTGGTCCAGGTAGGTTGGATTGATGTGGAACACTTGCCTAGGCCCAGGGGATAGGGTCAGGTTATGCAAGTGCTCTAACTATGTGGATGAGGTAGCCACTAGAATAACAAGACAGCTAGAGTGATGGTTTGACAGAGAAAGCAATAGATTTTCTACCATGTGGGGTTCCATAGAGGAAAATGGGGGAATGAACGGGGGCTGCTAATGGGATGGCCAAAAACAGAGCGAAGTTCGTACAGAACAGCATTAGAACTAATTTCAGTAATTCTCCTGTAGTGCCCTTCTCATGCACAGCTCCACGGGGATATCAACTCCCCGGGCATGGGAAGGAAGTCTTCAAAACCTAGTAACCCTTCAGCATATGGAATCAGGCTAACCACATTTCAGATGCTCAGCAGCCACATGTGACTGACTGCCCAGGTGGAGAGTACAGTTACAGATGCTCAGATCACACATCAAGTGAATGGTTTCAAAATGCCACTTGTGTTCTATTTTCATCTTTTCTTGTCTTCATTAGGGCCAATGAAATTGGCCTTATCAATTGAGGCTAAGGCGTGGAAGATGTTACTCTGTCGATATTTGAATGAAGAATATAAAAAGAAAATGTCAGACATGATTGCATTTATTAATGAATACTTGAAAAAGTTGTCTAGACCCATTCGTGATTTAGATGATGTCAGATTTGCGATGGAAGCCTTGTCATGTATTCGTGATAATGAAATCCAGATGGATATGACTTTGGGACCAATTGAAGTAAGAAATCATTGCATTTTTCTTCCTTGAAATGCTTTATTTTTGGGATATGGTGGTAAACCAAGACACACTATAAAGTAATTCTTTAACATATTTCTTCGTCTGTTAAATGGCATAATCTGCCTGTTTCTCCTTTTTTATTATTATTAAATCATAGCTGTATACATTAATACGATCATGGGGAACCATACACTGGTTTTATAGACCGTTTGACACATTTTCATCACACTGGTTAACATAGCCTTCCTGGCATTTTCTTAGTTATTGTGTTAAGACATTTATATTCTACATTTAGTAAGTTTCGCATGTACCCTTGTAAGATGCAC